>VWPU01006317.1:0-128533 GCA_013398955.1 Callaeas wilsoni
AGAATCACCCCAAGACAACCAGAAAAATCTGCTGTTTTCTAGTGCTCTTCTCTCCCATTTTGCTAATAAAAATACCTGCCTTTTGTAGATGGCTGCAATTTTCTTTCCTCTTACTACAATTCCCGATTGCTGAAAACTCAACAATCAATTCTTTTAACATAAATGCACAGAAGATTCAACAGAATACAAGAAACCATACCTTGTTTTTCTTTATATCCTTTGTTCCAAACCTGGTGACATCTAACTTTAGGGGAAGGTAAGGTGCAATCCATTGATAAGGATGTCCTGCGTTCAGCTCTGGGCCCCCAGGATAAGAACCTGGACCTGTTGGAGTCAGTCCAGAGGAGGGCCACAAAGAAGATTGGAGAGCTGGAGCACCTCTCCTATGAACACAGGCTGAGAGAGTTGGGCTTGTTCAGTTTGGCAAACAGAAGGCTCCAGGGAGACCATATAGTGCCTTCCAGTACCTAAAGGGGACCTACAGGAAATCTGGAAAGGGACTTTTTACAAGGGCATGGAGTGACAAGGTAATGCTTTAAACTGAAACAGAGTAGGTTTAGATTAGATATTTAGAGGAAGTTAATTACTACGAGGGTGGTAAGGCACTGGAATAAGTTGCCCGGAGAGGTTGCAGATGCCTCATCCCTGGAAGGGTTCAAGGTCAGGTTGAATGGGGCCTTGATCCTGGGGGATGGCAACCTGATCTAGGGAGTGGCGTCCCTGCCCATGGAAGGAGGTGGGTGTTGAACTGAGAGATCTTTAAAGTCCTTTCCAACCCAAACCATTCTATGATTTAAAAATTATATTGAAAGGAGTACATGGAAGAGAAACAGATCACATATCGTTTTGGCCATGGTCTTGCCTGCTTGGGTGTTAAAAGAAGAATTGTAGTGGATATTAAAAGTCTTATGGACTTACATTTTCGCAGCATGAGTTATTTAAAAATAATACAACTTTCAATAAAAGTGCTACTTTTTTATTATGACTTTAATGCCCACCTTCATTCTGGCTTTTATTGTAACTTTCAAGGAGTAAAATGCCAAGCACATTTTTCAGTTAGTAGCAACTGATTCCTTGATGAGAAAATTCTTGGTGTTTGAAGCATCTGCCAAACATCCTCACCCTACACCTTCTGTTGCTAATACACTGTTATTGGGTGTGCGCATGTGTGTAGGCATCTGTCTGTCTATCCAGACAAAGATTATAGTGTATACCTTAAATACCTAGTGTATTTAAAATTTTATCAGTCCACATGTTTCACATGAAATCCAAGAAATTACATGCCTCAGAAAACTTCATAAAGAAGAGGTATTTGACATAAGACTGTTATGACTTTTTCAGCATATTCAACAATTGACTACACCACCTAATTTTCTTCTTAGATATTAATGTTACATTTGATATATTCCACACCATACCCATTCCTTTGACATCAGTAGAAATTATATGTGTGAATTCAGTGAAAGGAAATTTAAGTCTATGGTACTTCCAATTAAAGATATAGTTTGGCAACAGACTTTAGAACATGAAAACCAAGAAGTAGGTTGTATTATTTATCCCGTTTAGCCTATTATTTTCCTACACTACTGAGCCATGTAAGTGCACTTCGTTAGTTAGAAAATCACTCTCCTTCAGGTTTATTCTACTTTAAACTGTATGAATATTACATTTATTTTCTTTTCCCACTGTTAATTTGTACCCTAGGCTCTAGTATTCTAATCTAATATATTCTAAGACAATTTAGTTTTTCTAGTAATTATAGAGATTATATATTCCATATATCTAACAATATGAGTATGACTTTCAGTTACAGTATGGTCTGTAGGCAGCTGAAGGTAGGGAAATTCAGTCTGTTAATTTAAATGGATTCTGGATCAAGACCTTAACTTTTGAACAACAAGGAAGATAAGTAAGATTGCTGCAAAACTCCTTCAGCAATTTGTCATTAATTTGTAGCTGGAGGTCGTAACTTCCTGGCTACATTCACATAGACAAATTGAAAGGTCAGCGTTTGAAAGAACAGTTTTACCTGTGGTTGCTTCACTGTGAGGTCTGTGACAGGAGTTATTTTCTGTTCCAAATGCTCTGCAAATGCTAAGTTCTCCAGGAAAAAAGCAATAACTAGTGAACACTGAATCTTTACAGGGAACTACTGTGTCTGGTGTCCCTTATGAAAATCAATTATGTTCAAGCAAAATCTTTCATGTCCAAGGGAGTCTAATTATAGATACATCTGCAAGGATTTTAGCATATGTTTAACTGCTTACAAAATGGGTGTCTCTGGTTAAAGTGAGATAATTACACAGTGCTGTTAAAATGAAATGTGCATGTATATGTCCTGAAAAATTCAGGAAAATCTGAAAAATAATAGATTCTATTCAGTTTTGGTTGACCAAGAACCACATGCCCTTGGATAATTTAAGAAATCCTCTTTTTTAGAGTTTGATTCTTAAGGGAAAAAAACCCAAACAACCAAACCAGATTTCCAATTGACTTGCAGGTTTCCTTTCTGTTCTACTCACTTCTCCTGCATCTCTAATTTTTTTAAAAAATCAGAGGATTAAACTCAGGTGGTTTTGGTTTGGTTTTCTTTTTTTGTTTGTTTGTCTGGATTTTTTTGTAATTTGATTAGAATTCACGATTTTGTTCACATGCTTGCAAATTAAAACATGATAATTATCACCATTAGCTAAATGTGACAGCAAGATTTTAGCTCATTTTTTTAAGACTCTTTTTGATGATGTGATTATCCAATGCGACCATTGCAATATGGTTTTCCTAAAAGCCTAGCAAAAGTGTGAGCGAGAGATAAAAGCTTTTACTGCTGTAGTGAGACTCTGGTGAATATCTTTTTACAAGAATAGCTACTGAAACACTTGTTCTAGTTTTTACACATGCATCTCTCTTCTGCAGCTTATCCCATAAATGGTCCAGCTGTCCCTGTCTCAGTCCCCTGATAACCTGAAAGCTTAAATGAACACAGAAGATGCATGTGGAACAGAGTGCATGCGTTGTGCATTCTTACAAAGTCCCAAGAAAACTGAGTAGATGAAAGAGGTATTTTCCTAAGCACACTGTCTCATGTAGCACATGCCTCCTATGACAGTGAATGTCTTTATTTATGGATATACACAACAGGACAACTCAAACACAGAAAAGAGAGTTCACAGAAGAATTGTCACTATGCCGATAATCCGTCTAAGAGGAAGGATGACACAGTCCACATGAAGTTCAGGAGCCTCTTCAAGTTAGTGAGTAACTAAGGGAAAAGTTAACAAGCCTCAGCGAAATTAATCATATAAATTATGACCATACAAACTGGAAAAGGCCCTGAAAAATAGCAATGTCTTAAAATGTAAGGGATATAGAACGTGGGATAAATTTGGGGAGCTCTTTCATTCACACAGAAAGTGATGCGTATGAGGTTTGAAAGTCAAATTGAAAGACCATGTCAAAAAAAATTATGGTGACAGAGGAGAACCCTGGACAGAGGGAGCAACAAAGCAACCAGATACCTTTCTGAATGGGAAACAAGTTTTTGAATGTCATAAAGTGAATATTATTAAATTAATGGAATTTATCAACAATGTTTCTTTTGAAACAGTATTTTTTCCAGCTTTTCCTTTCATGCAGGATTAAGAACTGGGGTGAAAGAAAGATGTATAGGTAAGAAAGACATATAATAAACAAATATTCTTTCTGTGAACTCTGCAAAATACCGTGAATTATGACATATAAAATCATCACAGAACTAAATAATTTCCTGCTACTTTTGCACAGGCTGCATTGTTGACTTTAAAAAAACCCAACAAACTATTATAAATAAACAGGAATGTGATGAGGAATGTAGAAATCACTTACATCGGCAAGTTCTAGGTGCTATATGCTTTATCCCAGTCAAATTTTCTACTGTGAGGAAACTTATTTAAGCAAATTTCCATTTACCAATGTGTTGGATTTAGAATTAGACAAAATTAAACAAAAGGAAAATAGGCATTCATCTGAACTGATTCTTTCATTAGATTTTTTTTTTCCTTTCTAATTCTTCCAGGTACATTGTCACTTTTTTCTTAAAGAAATTGGATCTCTGAGCTAACCCACCTATTTCACAGATTGGTATCTAGATACAAGCTCTATAATCAGGGAGGACTTAATAAAAAGAAAAGGAAAAGGAAAGTCAGCTCTATTTCGCAACCAGATTTTAACATGTAGGAAATTTAAAAGATCCATCACATCTTTCAATGAAGAATTTCCTTCATTAATAGCACTGATGGTCAAAGATGTCATTCTGCATAGAAAATGAGGAATTGCTCACTTCTTCATTGCTTACTTAGGATTACACAGAATTTCCTGAAATATAAATATTGAAATATCTAAATTCATAACTAAGGGTCTGTGATTGCCTGTAACTTCCAAGAAGATGTGTGTCATAGGAGACCCCCATTTCTTTTTACATGGGTGAAGGCCAGCAGCAGTCTTGCCCTGTAAAATGCTCTGGCACACTTCACACTTGTATCAATTGACATTAATCCTCTGTTTGTACAAGAAATATCACAACCATGTGGGAAACATTTACTGACCCAAACAGCAAAGAATTTGAAAATACCATACCCAGTGTGTCAGTGACGGATGGTATTTATGTTAGTGGGAGGAAACACAGGCATTAAATCAAGAGATATTTATGCAAACTTCATTTTACCGTATATTTGGCCTTGTTATGAAATTATTTATAGGTATAATTTACTTAACCAGTGCTTCTGTGCCTGGCTCCTGTTTCAAGAATTCATCAAAAATTCATCATCTGGTCTGTTCAATAATATATACTTTAAAATGGAAAGCAACAAACTATAAATGGCATAGGAGAGAAAGAAAACACATGCTGCTACATATTCATTTTTAATGGATATGAATCGCGGAAGTGAGTGCAGGTAAAATAAATGGGAATATTGGTTTGCAAGATAGTAAACGGAAATCATTAAAAGATGTTTCTCTTTCATAATTTCGGAATTTCTCCATTACTGAAATTCAGTGGAGGGAGGTACTTTTACTACACTCGTCAGGAATCTTAACTTCAGCTCCTTCTGCCACCCTTCAAATTGTACTGCATTGCACAAGATCCCTACTTGGTATAAAAGGCCCGGACGTTTGAGTCCATAAAAACTCATGGGGAGTTTTGGACCTTTGAAAGTCATTGCTTCTGAACTGGTAGATACAGCTTTGCTGCAAAGGTCCAGTCCTGCATTTCCCACCTGGTCCTAGGCAACATCACAGAAAGGAAAGGATTTGGATACACTATTTAATGTTAATCTTTGTATATCCTCACTACCTGAAACTAAAATCTTCCCTGAAACCAGCACAAACGCTGCTGTGAGAAGTGAATGGGGTGGATTCCCAGACTTGTAGTTTTTGAGTATGTATCTAGCAAATATTGAGTAAGAGGAGACAGCACCGGGCAAATGGCGAAATGGGATTTGGAAAAAGCATTCTTGCATAACCTTTGATTCATTTTACAACAAAACTGTATTCATGTCATTGCTAGTGACAAGAAGATGTGTGTAATCCTTGTGGGATTTATCTGTTGGTGAGTCTTAATCACTTCTCCCTTCAGGCTGGTGAAGGGCTCATGTCAGCCGTCAGAGTGCAGGCGGCAATGCTCAAACAAAAACTTCTTCTTCAAGCCTTGCTCGTAAGAGTTCTTATTTGATTCCGGTTACTGTCAAAAGCACTGCAAAAGTCCCCAGGCATTTCTTGAAGTAATGAAGTGGAAGATTTCTCCCAGAGGAAGATGGACAAAGTCAGAGAGACACATATTACCTTGTATTAGCAGTGCCTGAGTCTCAGGAGAGCCCTACGCAGCTTTCCAACCAGCCTCTGAAGCTGCAGCAAGTAATGCCAGAGAGTCTTATAAAATGGTGAGGTGGACAGAAAGGCTCTTTGTGAAGCTAACCAGCACTTTTATGCTTGGAAGAAATTAGGTTATTCCACTTTATGGATCCATTATCAAAAGATTTGCAGACCCCATGCATAAACATTTCTCAAAACAGTCAAGATCAGATGTGATGTAGAATCGAGAGCCACATTTCCTGTAAAGTATTTGTCTAAGCTATTTCAGAAGCTTAAAAGTGAGGTGAAATTTCTCTTGGTGAAATCCAGGTGTGGTTGTCGTCCTTTCTATTAAATACCAACGCAAAGATGTGAGCCCCATAGTCTGAAGGAGTTCTAAGCTAACATGTGAGCCTGGACCTCCTTCTCCTTTGGTTTCCTTCTCGCTTCCAGAGTCCAAGTCAATATTTTTGCTGTTTCAAAGCCAATTCTTATATTTATTCCAGATGGAAGAACTTATCACTCTCCTCTCTTTTACCTCTTGTCCCAAATTTTTCTGAGGTAGGCACAGGATCTAAGGAACTGTATAGCCTCCCTTTGGCCAATCAGACAACTAGTCCTGATAATTTTAGCATTATTTCTAAGTCATAAATTAGGTAAAGGTATATGCTTTTCCATGGAGAATTTTAAGTTTAGCATGGTCTGTTGACACAAAAGTTTGGGATTTAATGAATTAGAGAACAGAAATAATCAGAACTGCAATGAGAAATATCACCCTGTTGAGGCTCAGCACAAAACTTGAGTATGGATTTTTCTACAGTCTCCTTTATATATAGTTGCATAAGTGAACTAGTTTAACTTGTTTATAGAACTGGAGTACAGAAAGTAGAGACTTAATAGTAGAATCAAATACTTAAAGTTTTTAGGTGATAGAGAGGAGAAATGATATATTTTAGATAGCTAAATATATCTAAGTGAAATATTCTTGATGGAAAGACAGTCCCCAAAGAGTTGTTTCTCCCCAGAATGATATAGTGAGCTGACTGACTTCAGGAAAAGTTATAAATACAGTCCTAAACAAGACTTCTTACCAGGAGCTTAAGAAACTTTAATATTGGGCTCAGAAATGTGGGGGGGTTTTGCCATCTGTAGTATTTCTGAGCTGTTTGTTTTGTTTTCATTCTCTTCCTAGATCTTCTCTTGAAGTGCTGGGGAAGTATTTGCAGCAGTTTCAGACAAAGAAGGGTTTTCCCTCAAGGGAAAGTCATCCTTTTTGTTATGGAAACAAAAATGTACATCATGGTCTCTAACATTTTGACACTTCACGTTTCTCCTTCCCCATGCCCCTTTTTGGGTGGATTTTGGTAAGTGGTAACAGTAATTAAAATGAGTCCATCAGATTCTTAATTTTGTTGCCACGATTTCATCATTTTCTCACCCAAAACCAATGACTCTTCTGTCTTCCCAGGACACCTGAAAATGACAGTTTTTGTGGTTGTAATCATTATTGCTATCTTATCCTGTTGTTACCTTACTGTTGTTGCAATCTTACGTGCTCCTTTTCATTGACGTTTTATTTGTAGTGGTTACCCACAATGTGAGATTTGCAATTAAACAATACCAAAAGAGTCAGTGCCTTCAGAAGAAAACGTAGCTAATAGCATGCTTCTTATTTGTGTGATAAGTATTTTTATTAGAATTAGATTGCAGATTCCTCCTCTCCCCTATTCTCTTTAACCAATCAGAATAACTGTGGGTGAATGCAAGACAAAATACTTCTTTATTTCCCCTTGTAAGATAATTGTTCATAATGGTAAAAACAGATGACGTGCGTGTTTGCAGAATGAAGTGCAAATGAAGGCAGAGTGAGTGCAGAGGAGGAGCAATGACAGCAGTGCACAGGGCTCCACATGCACGTGAGGGTGGCTGGTGGACTTGCTAGGCTAAGTCAGAAAGCCATGCAAAAATCAGGGTACCAATGCAAGAGTCGAAACTCCATCTCTGATACAGTGATTATGGTTTTTAAGAGGCATTTATGAGAGTATAAAAGTGAAAATGCCCACAGATTGGCTCTCCACAATTCGTTGCAGGGGACACAAAAATCCCTTTGTTTGGCATCAGAATAATTAATGGGCCTGACAATTTAATTCTGTGTAATCATGTTCTTATAAGCAACTCTACAATTCCTTATTTATCAAATTCTGCAGGAGAAGCAGAAATGTTGCAAAAATAGGCACAAAAGAAAGCCTGGGCTCCACTGGGTGCTGAGGCACCTGAAATTTCAAGGAAAAAAGAAAAGCCATAATATGTAAGTATGAAAAGTAGACTGTTCCATCTTTAAGTTAAAGATTTTGTGCTGCACATGCAAAAGATTAGGAAGTAGATTGGACCTTTGCCATGGTTCAGATTACTGGTGAGCAAAAATCATTAAGAGTAACAGGAGTTAGGGGATGTAATTGGATGATGTAGCTAATATGAGCCCCTAGGAAAGGTATATCTCTTTGAAGCCACCATTGTTCTTCCTGATGACACTTTTCCAACTGAGAGACCAAACACTGACCAAACGCAAAGTCTAGAGAGTCTCTCTAACCATCATCCAGATCCAGTTTTCTAAAGTACCCTCAAATAATTATCATTACTGTTATACTCTTATAAAAGGGACTTAAGCACTTTGAAGGTTAAGGGTTAATGAAAGACAATGGGACATCTAGTCTAAAGAGGATTTATGAGATAAATGATTTATGATCATTTATTATATCAGGGTTTAAAAAAGCTGCCTTATGTTATACCTGACTATCCTTAAGCACAAATGCTGCACCACATTTGGTACAAGAGTTGTTCTTACCACATGGCACCCTGATGCATTTCCTTTGAAGGTGCAGTATTAATATTCAAGCCCCAATTTATGAATTGTCTCAGTAATTTTAGTTCTTACCAAAGTTATCTATAGTATTCAGTTATCTTCCAAAGGATCAAGCATTAGACATGCAGAGTTCAAAAAAGAGATATGATCTGCTGTTATTTCCAATCTTATCAGGAGATGGAAAATCACAGAATCACAGAATATCCTGAGCTGGAAGGAACCCATGAGGATCATCAAGTACAACGCTTAGCCCTGCACAGGACCCCCCAAGAGTCACACCATGTGTCTGAGAGAATCGTCCAAACGCTTCTTGAAGTCCATCAGGCTTGGTGCTGTGACCACTTCTCTGAGGAGCCCATTCCAGGGCTCAACCACACTCTGGGTAAAGAACCTTTTCCTAATATCTAACCTAAATCTCTCCTGACACAGCTTCAGGCCACTCCCAAGTCCATTTATTTCTACTCAAATCTGGTGTCTCTGCTGCTTGTTAGCTGTGACTCTCAAGTAAAGTGGCAGATTCTAAGGCATTTCAGATTTGAGGGAGATGTCACAAATTTCTGGCAGCATTGTTTGTTTGGAGTGACAGCCCTATGAGACCCTGGGGCAACCTCTTGTGACTCACTACTGTTTGCAAGTGTTGAGTTTTGGGGGGGCTTATTTTTGTTTTTTGGTTTGTTTGTTTGTTTGTTGTTTTGGGGTTTTGTTTGTTTGTTTGTTTGTTTGTTTGTTTGTTTTTTCAAATTTATTAGTTTGATTCTGTTTCCAAAGAAGCATAACACTAGTTTCATGCTTCCAGGACATTAGATCATACGAAAGAGTATTTGTCTTGCCTTTTATGTGTTTTTATTCACTTTTGTCCTTATTAATCAGGAGAGCAAATATTTTAATAGCCCAGAGGTTCTTATTCCAAGTTTCTTTTAACCAAAAGTGGTAAATGCTATTTTGTAATAAAATCATGCTAAATACAGATCATACTCTGACTCTGCATTCTTTCTATTTAAGATTTCTATTCTTCTGTCATTTTCATTCTCTGCCAGAACATTGCCTACACATTATACAGTGTATACTTATCCAAGCTATGCATATTTTGCACTGACCTTCTAGGAGGCAATTTATCCACTTGGTGAATGCATAATGCATACCTGGACTTCACCTGGGGATGAGCTAAACAGCTCCTTTTCTGAAAAAGCCTGACAAAACAATTACTGGTTCTCGAGATTCCATCCCTCTCTATTCTATGTCAATACCAGAACTCTCAGGTTTGTATGCACTCCAGTGACTTCATGCTTCTCTCCTGTTTAATTTAACACATCTTCTCCACAGATCCTTATTTCACTGCAAATATTATTTAGTCTTGTAGGGACAGTGCTCAAACTGATATTCTTGCACTAGGCCTGTACATGTAGCTATGCTGCAGAAAGATTTACTATTGGGCTTTGAGGACACAGATAACAAGGCAGGTACAGGCTGGTTTCTAGGAACCAGCACATCATGCTGGATCAAATTTCAAAAGCTGGAAAGTATGAATTCTAGGACAAAAGCTCTTATTCAGAGGCAGGAATATATAACTTCCAGAATCTGAGACATCTTTGAGATGATAATTCCTAAGCTCCTGGCTGTCCTTTTCCTTCCTCAAAATAAATACAGTATACCTGTTCCATCAGTGGCTGTCACAAGTGCCAGAGCACTAAGCACACTTCCCTCCCCCCGCGTTTGGCTGCCTGGGCTTAGCATGAACAGAGGTAAAGGTACCAGTGTCAAGCCTTGAACACTTGGAGAATGCTCTGCCAAGAAGCCTTGTGAGAGCTTTTTCTCCCTGTTTTTACACCTCAGCCCACTTTGTTCAGGGACTGCTCTTGAGCTATGATGCAGCCTTCTCTGTGGATGTTCTTTTATCTCCCTTGCTCTGATCCTCTTTTGTGGTTTAACCCCAGCTGGCAACTAAACACCATGCAGCTTCTTGCTCTCTTCCCCTCCAATGGGATGGGGAAGAGAATCAGAAGGGTAAAAGTAAGAACACTTGTGGGTTGAAATAAAGACAGTTTAATAGGCAAAGCAAAGCAAGGAATTACTTCACTGCTTCCCAAGGGGAGGCAGGTGTTCTGCCAATCCTAGGGCAGCAGGTCTCCATCACATATAATGGCTACTTGGGAAGACAAATTCTATCGCTGCAAATCTTCCCCCTATCTTCTTCTTCCCCCAGCTTTATTTGAGGAGCATGACACCATCTGGCATGGAATATTCCTTTGGTCAGTTGGAGTCAGCTGTCCCAGCTGTGTCCTAATAGCTACTATGAAGAAAATTAACTATACTCCCGTCAAAACCATCCCAACACTATGATTCACTGATGACTTTCTCGCTTGTCCTCAAACCTGCCTCATCCCTGTGCACTAGATGGATGATGACTGGACTATGGAATGATCTTGCCTATCATCTTCCCTATCATGCTCTCTATGCTCAGACACTGTGGGCCTGTTCCTCGATCCCTGCTCCCTCTGGCTATGGAGCAGTACCTGCCTTTGCTGCTACTTGGCTACCTGAAAGAAAAACTGTCCATGTGTACCCAGAGGGAACACCTGGGATTTGAAAGTTCATACATCATTTGTTAGCCTTTGTGACCATCATAGTCTCTCTCTATCATCTCCAATGACTGATAGAGACCTGTAAGATCAAGATTTCCCATTCATATAACTGAGTGTTTCCTGTAGCATGTAGCATATGGGAATCTACGTCATTTATATACAGAAGCAGACTGTCTTAAAGTCATACAGGTGCTATTAATGAGTAGCATGAAAATATAGATCACTAAGATGGTATCATCTTCCTTTTCCATGACAAATCCAACAGCAGGTTTGTAACTCCAGACTGGTTCTATAGTGGTAAGGGATCCAGGCTTCATGCTGGCACTGCTCCTGCCCTGGAGGGTGAAACTGGGGGTGTGTGGTGTGACTTCACACTATTGCACAGATACCAGCTTCTCACCAGGACCTCTAAAGCAAATATTTTTTTTATCTTGAAGCTCATTCTTTCTTGCTAAACATCCCATGTCAGGGAGGTTGGTACTAGATGATCTGGAAGGTCCCTTCCAACCCATACATTCTATGATTCCATGCCCAGCTTCAGCGACCGGTATCCAAACTGGAAGAGACTTATTCTTACTACAGGTTTAAGACCTAGGGAGAGGACTACGGTGGAAAACTCTGAGATCTTTTAAATTAATTTATTACTGCCTACGTTCTAAAAATGTGTTGCTTCTAATTGTCATTCCTTATGCATAGGGAAAGTTGTTATTTCCTCAATCCTTACACATGCACACACATGCACACTCTGCCACCCTGCCCCAATTCTTCAGGGAAATCTACAATTAAAGTTGTGTCTGTGAGGAGTTGGACTAGGATGAAAAAGAAGAAATGTGTTGTGTAGAGGTACTTGTCACAGAGCTCTTTAAAAATCTACTATTTAGGAATATAATCAATTTAACTTTTTGGAGGAGGGGGGTTTGCTCCATTAGCAAAGAAAATAAAAAAGTTATCAGCATTAAATTTAGTTCTAGGGATGTGGTGGCATCCATCACAAGTCTATTCGTCCCACAACACAAGCACCATTCCCAAATCATTTTTGCCCTTCCTAGACTGGGTAGATATAATGAAATGCTTTCTGCCGTCATCAGAACTTGTTACTCCTTTCATAGCAGGACCTGTACATTCTAAAATGGAACAATTCTAGGAAAATGCTACAGCCTGTTGTGGTTTGTAAGAATTACTGTGTACTGTCTTTTTTTTTTTTTTTTGTGATGCCTGCAAGTTAGAGAACAATGGCTTAGAGAATGAGGATTGGGAAAACGTGTTGTGGGAACAGCTGGCACCAAAAAAGGTACAATCAGTGAAGTAGGGAACTAACATCACAGCTGATCATATCAAGAGCTGATGATAGACTCCAGTTCATCACACATTGCTGAAGTTCTGTAATTACACTGAAACAGTTGAGCACTAATAGCATTGACCTAGGTCAGAAAATACTATTTCTTGTTCTCCTTGCACATATGTTAAATTTAACTCAAAACATTAAAACATGTTTTAAAAGACTAGCAAAGACTTTGGAGAAGCCTCATAATGATTTTAACTAGTTAAATATGAAGACATATTTAATCAAAGTGCTGTCTCAGGTAGACAAGAACTGCAACCAGCAGGAGGACACAATGTGTTCAGTTTCCATGGAAATTTACTCAAAGGAGAAGGAAAGGTAAGCACTTCTTCTATAGATAAGTTAGTAAAATATTCTTTAAAACATTGTAAAGTCAACTAGTCTGCTATAAAAAAGTCGATGAAATGCAACAGAAATTTTCTAATTCTATACCTGTAAAAATAAGCAGCATAAATTTCTAGAAGCAAAAGAAGTAAGGGAAGAGTTCAAAACTGTACCTGTTAATAACTTTGCTTAGTAACAGTCTGCTGAGTGAACCAAAGCTGTCTTAACCAAAGTCCTATTTTTAGAATGATCACTGCATTCTGCAAGCTCATCTATGACTTCACTGGTTAAATCAAAACATTATCTGGCCTGAAAAGAGTCAGAAATTAAGAAGATTTTTATGACTTCATCTACCAATATAAATGAGGGGTTTATGATTTTTTTATTGATCATCATTTTATACTGGTGATATTTGGGTTTATTTAAAAAAATCAGGAGTCCTTAGTCTGACAGTGGAAACGTGATCTTTAGTAAAGGACAGAATTGCTGCTTAACTATATAAACAAAAGGGGGGTTTATTATTTTATTATAATCAGTGATATATATATTGTTTGTATACTTAATATCAGTATTCAGACTGTCTATTTGGGCTTTTTGGTTGCCTGTCTGGAGTCTGAAATACCCTAAGGGAGTCAGAATGAAGTCTTTTACAAACAAGGTTTGCATCAGCTCAGCTATTGGTCAGCATCATTCAGATATATAAATATCTTCTTAGTAAATTAAACAGCACTAATCCAAATGCAAATACTAAATTTCATAAGCAAAAGCTGTAAGAGATGATTAATAAAACTGTTTCAGTGAATCACAGTCCTTCTGAAGTCACCTATGCTGCCTGCCAGCTGTACATTAAATTACACATCTAATAGAAATCTGCCAGTATCTTTTGTGGCATTGTCACATTTTAAAGGTAAATTCATCTTATTGATGATGATGATGATTCACCTTGTTGAATGAAGGCCTTATAATGAAGTTTTGACCCTTCACTCAAGTCTTATTTTGTGAAGCAAACAGGTAATTCCTGATGACCTTAAGTCCATGGTACAAGCAGTACTGGTATAAGCCTTCCTTCATTGCTTCTTTTCATTACTGAAGCAAAGCAATCATTTATGCTCTATTTTCATTTCAACCTACGGATTTCAACAAGGCTCACATGTGATAAACATCATAATTTCAGCTGTAAATGTTAACTCTTACTACTTTGTCAGCTAGAGGTTTATTTGCATCTCATTTTCTATCATATTAATGGTGAGTCTTTCATATGGGGCAATGCTAACATAAATCCATAGTAAATAATTAGATCTATAATATTCTTGCAAAGATTTTGCCATTTAAGTTAGCTACATTGGAAGTATGCAAGGTCCTGAGATTTATGTAGTAATTATCTTTTGCTTTTGGGGTCTGATCCAGATTCCACTGAAGTTAATGCACATTTTATCATGCCAAGAGGAGCCGACTTAAGCCTTTAGGGGTGAACTTATTAAAAAAAATAATAATAATAATAACAAAAAAAAATTAAAGCATCATCTTGCTTTCGTATTAAAGTAGTATCGTATTAAGGAGATAATTAGGCTTGGTGGAACATTATGGGTTTGGCAGTCAAATGCAAGAACCATTTCAGAATAAGAATTCCATTTAAAAGACACACAAGGTCATTGTTAGTCAAAATAAAATAGTGCTAAGTCAAAAGAAAGAGTTGAGAGTTTAGCTGACTTAATTGTTTTTTACCTTTTGGAAGGCACTGGGACTTGCACTAAAACAGATCTCTGTCTACATGAAAATTACTGTCATACAAACCTTTATAGTTTCACTTTGTGACTGGACCTTTTCTTTAAGTCATACAGCAATCACAATATTAAGTAGATATAAATAATGAATATCACACTGTTAGCATGTGTACCACATAGCAGACTTGTGAATCTGGGAAAGCATGGAGCATCCCTCATGCAATGACAAAAAAATGCATTTTATTTCATATATTTCCCAGTGCTAAAATAAACTGCTATGCAATTGCATGGCATTTGGCAAGCAAGAAGCACAATCCCTACAATGCCGAGGATCTCTTAGTTATGATGCTACTATTTTAGATCATCCAGAATGTGTGTGTCATATTTATTCCTAAAATGCTTCCACTGAAAACCTAAACTGCTATTTTAATTACCTAATGCAAATTCCCCCTCAGTCAAAAACAATAACAAACTAACCTCTCAGATGCAGATAATGAGAACAAATCAATAATACCATTGTAAAACAGTACTAGCTTCGGGAGACAGCTGCACAAGTAAATAGGTCCATTTGTTTTGAAATCCTTCCTGAACATCATGACTCATCTTCTGGTTCTATTTTGGGCTCTGTCGTATGTGTGTGTGGCTGAGGTCACACAAGCCAGTAATCCAAGCAACTGAAGCAGTGCGTGTTGTCAAAAAGAATCGTTTATTATGTGGATTTGCTGTATAGAAATGTCTTTTCATGCTCTGCCTGTTCATAAATGGATATGAGCAATAATCTACCTTGTCTGAAATGACTTAAATCTTCTTACTCCAAATTGGAACAAGCTTCAAATTCCTTCTCTAGGTAACATCAAATCTAACCCTTTATTTCCAGGGAAATCAGGTAAAAACCATTGAAAACATTTTTTGATTTTATCTGGAAAGCAGCTTGGGAGGGGTCAGAGAAACAATATATATTTAAAATTGAAATAGATATCTAGGTTTAGATAGTAGCTTTTGCTGTAATAATGTCCCCAGGAGACTAAAAAGGTCACTTTTTACCCATTCATCCTCTAATTAGGAAAAGTCAGTACATATGCCCTTGATGAAAAGCATGATCACGTGTGCTTTTTTAGCTTGGGTGTTAGATTTGAGGGCTGCAAAGAGTGCAGAACACTAATGTTCACTGGCTGGGACCTCTGCACAGAGGTGTCAGGCTGGGGCTCGTTCAGGGCACAGGATGAGTCATCTGTGGCTGGCAGAGAGTGCTGCTCAGATGGGCGAGCGAACCCCCCTGGCCAGAGCCTCCTGCCTGCAGGGAGCGGATGTGTCAGGAAAGCAGGGAGAGGAGACGCCCACCATTCACGTAGAAAATGCTGTGTTTTCTCCAGTTTTTAAGATTTTCGTTTGCCCTTTTGAGAGCTGGGAATATTGGTGTACTTTAATACAAACCTGTGGATGAAATGATGATAGCCCTTAAAGTCACTGAGAAGAATAAAGATCCGCTAGTTTCAACAGAGTACTGTCACTGTGCACTCATCGCTTCACAGCAATCCTTGGTTTTAGATTTGACAGTTTTGGAATTCCGGGAACAGTATTGTGTTACAAACATGAAGAAAATAAAGTCTGTGAACCGTACTATGCAGTCAAAATTCTGGGGCTGTTTATGTCTGCCTCAGATCCTAACTTTCAAAGAAAACTTAGTTGGCAGTTTGGTTTGGGGGTTTCGCTGCTGGGGATGATCATTACTTATTTAATTTTTGACTTTTTATTTTATTATTTTTCCACAGAACTCCAAAGCCTTTCACAGTATGGAGAACTACTACATTTTCTAGCTTAATTAGGATGGGGATGGGTATTCTTTAAAACACCAAGATTTCAAGGTCCATTAGGGGTCTTCATTGGACTCTGACAAAAAAATCATCTCTAGATTTAATTATTTTCACCAGTGTCCTGGGAATAATGTCCAATGGGAAGAATGTCATCTTATGGCTGGAAACATCAGGCCCAGCACTCCATCTGCTTTCTGACCTGCTAGGCTCTCTCACCATTTCTTCCAGGACTTGCTTTAATGGACATCCTGATACTACCACAGCAAAGCTTTGAAAAAACAGAAATGATTTGCAATCAACAGTAAAATAACCAGTATAATCTTTATGAAGAGTTTTGAACACAAGGGCATCTGGACACCCTGAAGTCAGCAGCTAAAGTAGACAAAAAGGTATTTATAAAACAACAGCATAAAGTTCCTTATGTTTCTTTTTCTCTTACTGCCTATAACCAGTATGCTTTATGGTGGATGGCTTTAAAACCCTGCAAGACCTTTTTCAGACTAACTAATAAAGCGAGTGAAGAAAGAGTGGTTATATTTTTCTAATCAACTGTCCAGAGAAGAGGTCTTTCCATTTCTTGAAGGAAAGCTGATATTTGCAAAAGATTTATGCTCCACATAAGCTCCCATCTCTGCCACATACAAGTGAATGTATTGGCTCTGTGTCTTCCAAATTCTGCGTAATTTCTTTCATATACAACTGTTACAAGAGACTCTAGAATCTAGAATAATTCTGACAAGAAAGTTATCAAGGAGTCTGAACAGACAGCAAAACCTAGTAAATTCTAATTAGAACAACATCTGTTGTTATCAAACTAGAGGTATTAAACATACCCATGTTCATTCATCTGGAGGAAAGTGACCTCAGCAGCATAACCTGCAGCATTCTAAGAAGGGAAATGTGCAAAGTATCCAAATGATCATTATTGTCTTCATTTTGTGGGTGCAGTACCGAGGTTACATGCTAATGGAACAAGAACATTTGTCTTACATTAAGTCTCTTTCACCTGTAGGAACTCATTGGCTTGTTTCTATGTGATATCAAGATAAACTCTAGGAAGAAGGGGTAACTTGCTATGATTCTCCAAGATGTAGTCTTTACAGCAAAATGAATGGCTGATATCAGTATATCCTGCTTTAAAATAAAAAATTAGAGAGAATATACTTCTTCCAAGGTACAAAAAAACTTATCAAAATTACCGTGGCTAAATTCCATGTTTACCAGGCCCAAGATGTACAGACTGACTTGTGTCTATGGCACAGATATCAAAAGCTCTGATAAGGCAAGCCAGTAGGAGCTTTTGCTTTGGCATTTGGTGAGGTTTTTTTTAATCCAGACCATAGGGCTTGCCTACATCATGGCAAAGCTCTGGCATTTTAATTAATGCAAATCATAGACAAGTTGCAACAGATGACAGTGTGCAATGGAAGCATAAACTGCTGTTGTTGGTTGTTGCCCTCTGCTATGGAAATTTGGAAGCTGCAGTACAAAGAAATCTGCTGAACTCTATAAGAAATTGAAAAAGTAGAGATTTTTGCAGAAATACTGGA
Source organism: Callaeas wilsoni (assembly GCA_013398955.1). Taxonomy (NCBI): domain Eukaryota; kingdom Metazoa; phylum Chordata; class Aves; order Passeriformes; family Callaeidae; genus Callaeas; species Callaeas wilsoni. The sequence continues at coordinate 18,023 of VWPU01006317.1, forward strand.
TGTCAGTTAATGGGCTCATTTTTCTCTCAAGGCAGAATAGATTTTTCTTCTGTAAAGATTTCTTTTATTTCTTCACAGTGTTCAGAACTATAAATTGCATACAAGGGACTTGGTTGGAATTTACAAATGACTACAGCCTTTTATTGTGTTTTATGCACTTGTCAAACTAGAATGGCTACTGTAACTGGAGTAATATAGTAGTCATTTTCTATGCAATTTGATTTAGGGAAATCTAGTGTCCAATGAGAACTTATTACAGGATTGAGCATTAATATTACTTCCTGCTCTTTTCTGGTTTAGTATCTCCCTTCAAACACAAGGTTCATTGACATTCTCCCAGTCACGCTCAAGGTTATTAATTACGTGATCATTACTGCCTACCTTCAACTCACTTTTGGGGAATTTCCCTGTCTCAGACAGTTACAGTATTTGAAAAGTCCTTCAACAATTTTAAAGTTTTGCAAAAACATATAAGACTTGCTTCTTCAGCACTATCCAAAACCCTGGGTGCTACTGAGACACGCTGTCGCTCCCGCCGTTGCCCCCCATGAGGAGCTGCAGTGGTAACCCCCAACAGCACAGCTGTGCCTTTGTTCCACATCGCTGATGGCAAGTGACGTTTCCAAGTTTGCCATGGGCCTCCACACCACTCTCATCCTTTTGATGCAGGACTTTTATTCCAATACACTTAAAACTAAAAGGATTTGTGCTAAAAATAAGGACCATTGAGCCCAAATGTGCCAGAGCTCTATAGGTTTGATTTGCAGGGAACATGCCTTTCTGCACTGCCAAATTTGTGATTTTAAGATGAAGTCTCCTGACATTTGCTGTTTAAGTAAATGACCTGTCTCTTGAAGATTGGTGATTGTAAGACTGTCTACTTTCATTTAGGTGAAATCTCTAGGCCTTTAACTGCATGGCAAATTTTAAAAGTTATTCTGAGTTCACTTTACATTTTCAGAAACAAAGACAGAAGCCTTCAAACTAAAAAGTAACCTAGGCTTCAGGACTGTTTGGGTTTTTTTCTTAATTGATTGCTTTTTGTCTGGTGGAGTTTAGGGCTCTTTTGAGGCTCTGGATTTCTTATTTTCATTTTGGATTGTGGCGCATTTTCTAAACACAGACCTTTTGCACTTGGCAGAAGAGCACATTGCCTCTGCTGTCATTTTTGTCACTGTGGTCAGTGAAACAATAGTGGCAACTGTTGAAAATTTCTTTGAAGGTCTCTTAGATCGCTACTTCTTATTAAGTCACTCTGTAATCATAAGAGTTAGCATAAAATATGGATTAACCAGCTGATCCAGGGATCTCTTTGTGAAAATCAATGACATTAGATTTTTCAGCAACTGAATGAAATGAAAATGCATTAGGTTTGTCAGATTAGCTCTGTGCTTTTGACCAAAAATACCCTATCTATAACAATGTAAGTATTTTTAAGTACAAAAAACTAGGGTACAGATGTCTGCCAGAAAAAAAAAAGCAGTAAGGTGTTGGAAGGAAAGGAAAACTGAGAAAATCCAAGTAGTTTTCTTCAGCAGTATCAATTTCAGAGAGCTGATTAACACGCAGAAGTCAGAACTCTTGTTTCTGACACAAGGCAAAGAGAGGCTGCCATGTTGCAATAAAATAATTTTCTGCTCCAAAGAAAATGGATATTTTAGCTGGAGATGTTTTACTACTTCACAGAAATAAAGCAGTGGGAAGTGCAAAATACCATGCTATATAAATACTCTCCAGCTATAGTAACTTTTGACAGACTCCCTGTAATAGTTTTCTACAACTTCCCTCATCCTAACCACTAAACTTCGAATGCCACAAGTAGCTGGGAGACACCTCTGAGACAGGGAAAGGGGCAGAAAGGACCCCGACCTGCTCTTAAGTGGTCAAAGAGGGAAAATTCCAATTTTGGCGAGGAATTCTTCTATCAGAGTTATAAACTAAATACTAGAATGAAACTAGTATTGAAGGATGCCTGTGTGTTTGACTCTGCAGGCTAGCCCTTAGGGCACTTAACTGACAGAGAAAAGGCCTTGTTTAAGATGCATGCTCCGTGGGGATATGTGAATGTATTATGCCATCTCTGAATTTTAAAAATAATTATTATATTTATAAGCACCAAACCAGATAGAAGTAGGTTTTCCACTTTCATATCAGTTCCTTGCTTCCTCGGTTACAAGGCTGGGATATTTAATCTCTGATACAATTTTAGCCTTCTAACCATTAAGTGGTAGAATATAGCGCAGATTTTTTTGGGTTAGAATGTTACATTTGAGTTAATATTCCTTCTTTTTCAAACCAACACCGAGGCTTTACCTTCTCCAGTGCTTTGTCCCAGCTCCCTTTAGCATGTCATGGCAAAGCTTACCTTGTATTGGCAACAAGTCCACAGTTCTAAAGGGTAGCAAGGGGACTATTCAGTTTCAACCACTGTCATTCTAAGCTTTCCCCGAATTTCCTTGCCTTCCTGCAGACTCCAGGAACAGCAGGGTTTCTTAACCTCACTAGTAGCTGGCTGCTACTTTATAATACCAAGAGGGTGTTCAAACAGTATATTCAGCAAGTACAAACAGCCTCATTTCAGTATTAAATTACTGCTAGCTGGTAGCTGGACAGTAACCAAGCCATGGCAATGCAGGAAAGACATAGACATAACAGCTCATGACTTTCTCCTTCATCTTGCCAGATATTTTTCTTTTTTTTTTTTTAACAATCATTAAGAAAGTGTATGATGCAACAGAGTGTAATCTAAACATTTCTTCCTCATAAAGTTTCAATCTTCACCAACGGCCCAATAACCACTCTTTTGAACTCGGCAGACTGTTTGTTCAAGCAGCAGAAGTACATGCAGATTTTATAGCCTAACTGTAACAGTGTTTGTTATGTACTAGAAAATCACTTGGAAATGGTTTTTCCATAAGCCTTCTGTCTTGGAGTGCAGAGGGTTTAGCATTTGCATAAGGTGTGTCAGTAGGCTTTGTAGGTCAGGCCTATGTTCTTTTTCCATTAAAAATCAAAATACATTGGAGGTTTTCTTTCTTTCCATTTCATAATTATTTTCATCTTTTCATTTTGAAAGTTTTTTCCTCATATTTCCTGTATGTTTTCCCTCTTCTCCTATTCACTTCCCTCTTTTTCACCCCACTTTCCTGTGTAATTCAAGTTTTCATTATCTAATCAGACTTGTTCTTACAATGGACTTAAGCTGGAATCGGAGAAAAATGTTTTCTTGCTTCTCAGACATAGAAGATGGCCAGGAAGGATGAATACTACCTGTGACCAGAAAATAGCTGAAATGGTAAGAGATGTAAATCCGGAGATAGGACACTCCAGGGTGTCCTTACAGGTGGTGCTAAAAGACCACGTCTAGGGAAAACTCTCATTGTACCACTGAGAAGAAAATATTGAAGCATTACCATTCAAAAAACATTGACCATGGGAAAGAAAATACTTTGTGAATCGAACAGGAAATCTAAGGATTTTATTGGTGGAAATGTAAAGAGGGGGAAAAAAGAGAGGATAATGTCATGCTTCATGAAATAATATCACATGTCCCTCTGGAGAGAGTCCGCATCTGGGACATCTGACCACTACTGCACTTTCATCCTCTTTCCCCAGTCACATTTTTCTTGCTCAGTCTGGATATAGCACTGGGGAGAAATAAGAAACAAATTGTGTTCACTGTGCCAGAACAACCAGTTCACCAGAAATTTATGAGGGAGGGAAAGAAAGAAGGAGCTCAGGGTATAAAAGGAACTGATTTACAAAGAGACAAGTGGAATAGTAATATTGGCATTCCTTACTGTTAATGAACAGTGACCAGCAGGCTGATTTAAAACAACTATTTTTCTAAAGTCACTTTTACAGCTAGAAGGTGACTGCTATGTATGAATCTACACCTACCTTTACAATAAACTGCTAATCCTGCAACACACATACAAGGAAGTCTTATTTCAACATTTGAATAAGCAAGAGAGGGCTTTAGTAAATGGAGAAAGTGTCCCAATATCTTTGTCTCAGCTGATCCTTTTGCCCAACTTTGTCTCAACTGATCCATGTGCTATAACCAGAAAATAGAATTTTTAGTGTATTATAAATATGTTTGTCTTATTTGCTCCTTTATTTTCAAAAAAGATCTTAGTGTACTCTGCATGAATAGATATGAAAGCTACATAAAAACAAACTAGTTTTCCAACAGCAGTCATAAATAGTAAATTCTGCAGAAGCAGCCACTAATTCTAATATTTGAAAAAAAAAAATTGCACTGAAAGGTGCTGGGTTTTTTTCACAAAGGCAGGTCCTTGTTACTTACAGACCTGATACTGAATCAATATAAAACTTTATTAAGGGATATTTTTAAAAACTCCTGGTGGGACTGGAGAACAAAGGTGACTAAACTACAAAGTGTTCGCAAGGACTGGAAAAGTGAACAGCTCGCAGAGGACCCTGCAGCAATACCAGCACTGCCTTTGTAACCCAGGAGAGACAGTGCCACTGGGGAGATCATTATGCAGGGGTTACTATTCAAAAGCTTCACAACACCTTACAAAGAAGTAGCAAAACAAAACTGTGGCAGAGACAGATCTCTAGGACCTCAGCACAGCCAGCATTGCCTCAAAAATAGGTAATCCTTGCTTTCCCAATCCCCTAAGAGATCAATTATGGAATTCTTTTGAATAATAAAACATAAGTCGAATTTCAGTCTCAGCTGCTACCTTACCTTATATTTAAATTCAGTTCTCAGAAGGCCTCGCTTACGGCAGACGCAGTGCAGCACAAAGGGTCAGAGAAGCTTATAGCTTATAGCTTATAATTTTTATATAGTTTATAGTGCCCTAACTTGGCATGAATTATGTAGGTACCTTGCACAGAAATGCTTTAAAATCTTCTGGTTACCGTGATGCTGATGTTACTGGTTTTGGGCACATAATTTCCATCCCATCATTTTTAGATGATCTAACTGTGCTGCTGCAGAGACACTAACCCTGCAGGGTGGTGGTGGTTTGGTGTGAGGATTCCCAGGCTGGTAATGGCTCTCAGGCAGTGAGTGGCTGGTGCTCCCCACTGCCCACAGTCCACTGCTGCCCAGGGCCACCTGGCACGGGCTGCATCAGCACCACATCATCCAACCTGCAGCTCCACTCAGAAAGGAACATTTACACATGAATTGCTGCTCTAGGACAAGCTTTTGATTAGTGCCATTTCCTTGTAGTTGATACATTTGCTTATTTTTAACCTCCCACAACAAGAAGTCCTTTTTCTGCAGGACTTCCAGGTTCTTGGTTCTACCTCCAGTTTTTCTCAAATGGTTAGTTCTGGAGCATGCTGGTTGTTCATTTAACAGTGAGGCAGCACCTGGGAAATAGGACAGCGCTCTCTGCATCCCTTGACACATGGAGCTTTTCCCTCACTCTGCTATGCTAAAATAGTAACATAGCATTCAGTCTCTCCTACTATTTTTGCAAGAAATGTTTGAAAGCATTATATGTAGAAACAGCTCCTGGGCCATGAAATAAATTTAGAGTGAGAAAGTTGCAATATGAATACATAGCTTGTTTTCCAGAACATGCGTCCTTCTTGCTGTGAAATTTCTTTGCAGAATATCCAGGCTTGCACATAGTTGCTAGAAGAAAATTGTGTACCATTGCATGCTTGGATTTTTTTTTTTTTTAAGTGGGGTTTTTATTTTCTTAACAGAAGAGAGATAACACTCTGGGTCACGAGCCCTGTGGCCCTGCAGCAGCTGGGCTGGGAGGCCAGTGTGACAGCACAGCAAAGGCTCCCTACCCCAACTCCATGGGTACCTGGACTCCAGCTCATGCCCAGGTACCAATCCTTCAGAGCCAGGGTGTGGAATTATGGTTTTTTTTTCTATGAAACTGAAAATTTCCGCTAATAAGTTAATCACCATAAATCTCATAAAGGCTTACAGAAATTTTCTAGATGACGTATAGATGTATGTGGAGGTGTTGCATTAAAAAGCAAATTGTCTGTTTAGACCTCCTTTATTAGTAATGCTTAAGCAAAGCACTGTTTGGAGGTTGAGATAATTAAAGAAAGTCAGATCATGCAGAATATCATGATGGTATTTGAAAGGTTGACATTCAGTAGTGAGACTATCAGAAACATCTCAGCCAGAACTGACAGTTTTATAGCATCCTAGAAAATATACCTTTACTTTGCTCAGCGGCACTTCAGAGCCTTCATATATCAATTGTCTCAGAAGGAAAATGTGAATGTTGTTGTTTTGTCCAAACGAAACAAGTCTGTTCCAATAAACTTTCTGTCCAAAGTCAATTGGGCTAAAATAACATGACAGAATCAATGTGTGCTTAATATTAGTGTGATGTTCACTTATTTTTTCTGTGTCTATACACTGGCAAACATATATGGAATGTGGAGTCCTTTTGAAGTTCCATGGGTTTGGAGCCTATAGATAAATTCAGTAATATAAAAATACATGTGATTTATGACCAGTGCTTGAAATAATACTTCAGAAGTATTGGTAAAGGTCAAATTCTTATATGTCCTCATTCCATCTTGTTTTCTATGGAAAATGCCAGTATATGTTGCTGAACTCCCAGTGTGGTATGTATGGGTCCACTTGTGTCATTGCACAGACCTTTCAAACTTCTCACTGACCGAATAATTTTTCTGGAGGTCACTGTGGTTTATGAAGAAGCTATGCCAATTCCAACCAGCTGATATAAAGCTCAACCGAGTGCAAGGCATTTTCTTTTGCATTACAGCTAAAATCTCATAACCACCTCTATCCAAAAGAAATATGAGTTTTTAACAGCTTTGCGGCAAAATCTCATAATAATAACTTTTTTTATGTAGCATTTTTCATTTCAGGATTGCACAAAGCACTTTGATTCATGGAATTGCTTGTAAGCCAAGAGAAATCATGATTTTGGCCTCCTGCAAAACACAGACCTATAGTTCCTCTACAGTCCCTTGTAACTTGGGACCACTGTAGCAACCTTGAGAAACCCCCCTCAGACAGGCTATATCAGACTTATTTTGAAAAGAGGGAAATTGTGGTATTCTGTTAACTGGATGTCTCTTAAAGCACACAGCAAGAAGTGGCAGTGCTCAAAATAAATTGAGATTAATCCAGGAATTACTTGTTTTACCAGCTGCAAAATGCTTAGCTGTTTTCAGACATGCATTTCATAGGGAAAAAACAAGCTTTGAGCACAGTCTCTCCTTTAAGTCTCAAGGACTTGTGTAAACAGGACTGTCTCTAACTGAAAGGTTAAAAGCAGTGATAGAAACATACTGTTGATAATTTTGAGGTTATATTATGGTATTTGGAGTCACAATGTAACATAGAGGAGGTCCAGTTTCTTTTCTTCATATACCAATAACAAGCCTGGTGGTGATGCAAACAAGTCATAAGGAGTGCTTTAAGGAGATTTCATTATATTTCTTTGCCATGAAAAAATGATGAAATAGTAATAAAAAAGAGGTAAATCAAAAGGCAGCAAAAGAAAGTGGAGATTGTTTATTTTCCATGCTAGTAAAGGGCACTTGCTATTGTTTTCATGATGCACTAATGAGCAGAGCTGTGTGGATAAAGATGGAGCAATTCAAACAGAATAGCAGGCACAAAGGGGCAATCCCTTTAAAAAAATTTCTAGTGGGAATGATTAAATTATGAGGTTTCTTTTTATCTACAACGGTGGCTTTCTGAGATGCATTGCAAGATATGCTGTTCAAAGATAAGATCTATGTAATATGGTTAACAGATCCAATTTATGGCTAAATTAAAGTTACTGGATTGTTCACTTGCTATAGGAAAAATAATATTAACATTAACTCAAGTTGCATGTATGTCTTTTAGACTTGGTTTTAGATGCTAGGGCTAATAGCTATATAAAACATTTAATAACCCCAACTCTGCCAAATTCTTATTTTAAGCCTTTATTTATAATTTTCCATACAGACTTTTTTAAAAGAGTTGCATGGATGGGCTTTTAAAAATCTACTTTCCTTTTGTAAACGTTATTTTGCATGTTGTTACATTATCAAATGACAGGATTTTACCTGAAGCCACTGATAAGTCTAGGGCTTGTAGGGAACATAATTTCCTATAGAAAAGTCTTTACTCTTTTGGGAGAACTATTATTTTATTAATATGAACATGTTTTTTTTCTTTAAATCAGTACCAAAATGATCCACTTAATTATGAAAGATAATTTCTTTCTCTAGAAGAAAAATATAGCCTTTTATCTATTTAGAAGTCTGAGAAGTCTTTGTTCCTGGGTATTGACTGCAAGACTCCATCCTCTTAGAGGATGTCTTTCATTGTAGCACTAAGCAGATGAAAGGGCTGTTCAAACAGGGTCACCTTGACGTGTAGCTGATTTCTCATCATTCCGGAAGAGACTTTTCCAGCTTTACTGAAAAAGCCAAGGAAGCAAAACAAAATTACCCATTTCTTCACCTTGTACACTTAGAGACACTTGAGATCAGCTTCCTGCCTTTTATCACAGCAATATATATTGTTGCACACTCCACCAGAGGAATTTGTTAGGATTTTTGATCTGAATTGTAGAAACAATAACTTTCTTTTTATATTAATGACATTTCTTTCTATGCTGTTCTATGCTATTCTATTCTGTGCTATGTAAGATGTTCAAGCTAATCATTTATTTTTAAGCACAAAGATGTTCCTGATTTCCCACAGATTCAGTGATGTTAGGATGCATGGGAAATGGTAGTTTATCCTTTGTTTTTTCCCCAGAGTTTAGGTGTTCAAATTTTTCTTAGTTAGTGCTGTATTGATTTTAGCTGCTAAGTGACCTATGATTATGGTCTTGCTTTCTGACACTGGAGAGGGGAATGACTTTGTATTAGTTTTCTTTTTTACTCTAATGGCTAGGAAACCACGAAAATTTGAGATAATCTGTGTCAGTGAGATTTCAGGGACAAAATGTTGGCTTCAAACATTCAATTTAGTTTCAAGTATGAGATGCAACATAGCAACATGACTTCAAACTACTGAATTCTTTCATCTACAGTCTATATTAATTGCTAGTACTCTTAGAAACCTAAAAACATGCTAAAAAAAAAATCAAAGCTTTAATTTCAGCACTGCAGAAATGTACACTGGAAACTATTTACTTCACGTAACATGGTAAATTTTACATTGACCACTTGAAAAAAAGAAAATAATTTGAAGCATGCCTTTGTGGCTTACTGTGTCTACAAAATGACAAATTTAACAAAGTAAAACATTGGCACAGAACAACCTCTATGCAGCTGAAGAACTATCATTAATGTAGTGCAGAATCTATTAAAATAACATTGCTTTATGCAGCGTCTTTGACAATCTGACTGGAAAAATGATCTACCATAATCAACAAACCTGAAGAACACAGATGTATGACATTTTGCACAAAATCACAGGAGAATTGTTGTTATTATCAGGTATGTGCGAGGCCATCACTTGGTCTGCAGCATACTGCAAATGCTGCAGTTGGGGTTTTCATTAAAAACTCTTGTCCAAGCTATTCAGCATCACACAGTGAAGGGCAGGGACATCACCGAGATCTGAATCTTGCATTGCCAAAATGTTCCCACCTTTACTTTTCCTGCTGCTACTGGCATAATGCTATTTCTGCCTTATAGAATTGCATGCCAATTCTAGAAAATTTAGTGATCAGCACGGCGTGAAAGCAAAACTTTCCTAAAGTTTCTCTCCCACTTCTGAAATATTGGATTATCAGATCTAATCCAGAATAAGTTTTCTGCAACTTGAAAGGAAACTCGGGTTGCACGTGGGTCATGAAAGCGTGGAACAGCCAATATGACTCAGGTTTCCTGGTCTGAATTATGACACATCTGGCTTTGAACCCAATGTTTCTTTCTTCTCACCTGGATGTCCAAAGCACAAGAAAAAGAATATCTGTGATAGCTCAGTAGTTTTGACTAAAAAAAAGTTTTCTGCAACTTGAGAAATCCTTCCTAATGAAAATTGCTGAACTTGATACCTGAAGTGTTTCATATCAAGTAACATAATAACTGCAGCTTGTTCTGCAGTTTCATTATCCCTGCATAAGAAGCCTTGTATAATATAGAGTTGGGGTTTGACAGATATTTTTTCTGTACTTTTTCTAAGGGGGCTGGGGGAGTGGTTTTGGGGTTTTTTTTTAGATTCGGGTTTTATTTTATTTTTGGTCTTATTATGCATAGGCACTCTGGAAAAATAGAAGTATCCCATAAATCTCTGTCTCTTGCACAAGCAGACTATTCCATTCTTGTACAGATGCTCATCATATTGGAGAAACAAGTTGTTTTTTGTGGTCCTCAGACCTCAGCTTTGATCTGTCTTCCAGAGTTCATTGCTAGACTGTTCAGACCAGCATGGAGAATGAATATAAACTGTCAGGAATATGTTCCTGGGGAACAAAATGCAGCTTTCTCTACTCATTTCATATCTGTGTGGGACATCCAGGAGCTAACTCACACATCTATAACAGAGACTAACTCACATCTCCCAGTGACATGTAACCAACTAACTGAACAGGAATGGTAGGTAGCCACATATATCAGACATCTTAAATGAGATCAAAATGTCCATAAGGCATGCAATAGAGCTTTTAAAGTTTTTTGTGTGTCCACGCCAGTTCTGGTCACAACCCACCCCATAACTGTACCATGGCATGCCAGCACTGCTAAAGGAGTTTTTCTGTGTAAAGATTATCTGATCTATAAGAAAGATGAAGAAGGATGTGTAATGTAGTGATCAAAGAAGATACTAAATATGAAAATTAGGCAGAGATTAGTAAACTTGCTTACAATGTGAAAACTTCACTTAATTATTGGCTGCATTACTGAGGAATGAGTCTACCTTGTATCTTATGGTTGCTGTTCTTTGCAACATCTAGGAAATCCAGCTATGAATCCATCAAGGCAATCAAATACTATATCAGGTATATAGTATTTATAACAGGAATATGTTCTCATCTCAGAGGAACTAAAAATGTAGTAGTTGGACATCTAAGAGACAGCAGTGGTTTGGGTACAGAGAGCAAGTCCAAGGGAATAATTAGGTGTAACTTCTCACTCTTCAAGAATACCAGTCAAGAGGCTAGCAAAAAACCCATCTTGTGACCCTCAATTCCTTTTTCTTAATATCACATCTGGAAAACCAGAAGAACAATCTGCTCTAAAGTTCTTTTGAAAAGATGTTACAGAAGCTATTTTTCCCCTCCCCTGCCTAACCTATTGCTTCTCTTTGAAGGTAGATAGAAAATGCTTTCAGAAAGTCTTTTCCTAACTCAAATTGCTTGCTTACACAATGAGTACAGCTTTGGAAAACAAAAATTTAGTTCTTAGGTTAGAGGCAAGCGGTTGTTCACTCCAGAGTGTCTTTGCTCATTCTGAATAATCTAAAAGGCTGGTCAATACATTTTGCAGATTCATATGTAATGAAATCATAGGATTATGGAAAAAAGGCATCTTAAAAGATCATCAACCCCATTCCTTTGCTTGAGGGTGGGGTCAGCCAGGTGTGTGGCATTTTAAAAGTGGAGATCTCACACCCTCAGCAGTGGGTTCATCTTTATTGGTGAGTTATCTCTGATAATGAACCCCCATGTTTTGTCCCACAAGACAAGGTCATCCAGGTGTTCTGACTGCTCCTGCCTTAGTAATATATTCTAGCACAGTGTCTTACAATAAAACTGAGCAATGATCAGTAGGAGATGCATCAATTTTTAAATTATGTTCTTTTTTAATACAGTTCATTTTTTTGCTGGTAGGAGCACTGGTGCAAATAGAAAGTGAGGAGACTGACAGTATCCTTTAACTTGTTTTTTTAATTGAGGTACAAGAGAAAAATAGGGAAAAAGTAAATGTAGCACTTAATGGTTTCTGCTGGTACTGTGACAGTTAAGATAATTGCAGTACTCTAATTATATTTTTTAAGTAATCAAGCAGAATTACAGTTTTTCAAAATAATTGTTATTGGCCATAGTCATATCTTCTCTAAAAACAGTACATCCAATATGTACAAACCTAATTAGAATCATACCAAATCAAATTAGACAGGACTTCTTTTGCAGTTTTTGACAACCCCTCCATAAAATTTTTTGCAGAGTGAAGGCTGAAAAACTTAATGGAACATACTAGTTTGAAAACTAGTGATTTTTATCGGGCGAAATGGCTTCTATATAATACTCAAATTTTTGATCTGTGTTTCTTTTTCTGAACCCATTGTAAATGCTTCTGCAAGATTGATTTTTCACACATTCACTTTGGTGTTAAAAATTAATAAGTATTAAATAAATTATTAGAAACATGACAATTTAAGGTTGATACACAGTGCTATACAAATACGTCATTGTAGTCAAGACTAGAGATCTGATGGTAAAGAGTCAATTTACCAAAGCATTTTAAGGATGAGCACAAAAATGTTTGATTTCAGTGGAAGTTAAGATGAACTGAATTTCCTTAACACACTTGTAATTTGTTTAATACCCATTTTGCAGTGAGGAAAATAAAACTTGCCATTTAGCTTGACTCACTTTGTCAAGAACAAAGGTAAATAGTTTGCTTCCTGCACTTTTCTACCATTACTATGCTACTTCTCTAGAATAAGGAGAAAAGCTGCTGGAGGGGAGGAAATCCACAACATCTGAACTGTCAAACGCGTGATATTCTGCCTGCACGTCTGGTAACTGCAGAGATAAGGAAACAGACAGTGCCGTCCTCTTGCCGGTATTGCTAGTGCAGAATGAGCAAACAATTACTTTCCCAGGCCTTAGTCTGACAGGGAAATCGGGGAGACAACTACAATGCACTCCTCTGATCAGGCTTCCTATCTGGCCTCAGGTACATCAGTTTTCCAACTGTAAAATAAAGATGAACTTAACACCCCATCCTTTCAAGTGTTGGGAAAAGATGTATTATGTATCAAATACTCAGGAAAGACTATACTGGCGAACTGAAAGGTTCCAAAAATGTTCAGTATGATGCCTTTTAGAAGCTTAATACTAGGTGAAAATTTAACCTATCTGAAAACATTCTGAAGACTTATTGCTAGTTGGAGCTTTAAGGGAAGGAATATATAAAAAATTGAAAGAACAGTAATTAGATTTTCATTGTAATTTAACCCACTGAAGAACAGTAAATGACTTCATGGCACCAATATAATGTTATTGGACTGGCCCAAACCACAGATTCTGATAAAGCTTTTAGCAGACTAAACACTTAAACTGCCAAATTTTAAAAGAACACTTTCTGAAACACAACCCTTTAAAATTGTTTTAGATTGGTGATTCAAAAACAGGCAGTTCAAGTCATTAGTATATCTTGAAAATCTCAGACTTGACTTGAGAGCAGATCACCATATTTTGATGAATACATACAAAGAGCTCCTTATAAACTCTCCTTCAGAAGTGTGGGACGTGATAGTTAATGTAAGCAATTTCTACAGCATAAGTCATGGGGATAGGTTTCAGCTTAGACACAAATTCTGGTACAGTTAAAGATCTGAAAAATGAGTACAGAATAGAAGGGCTGGCTCAGTGCTGACCTTGTGCAATTAAATCAATACTGTAATACAGACCCCCGAGCTGAGGCAGCATCACCCTTCCTGTGCAGCCCTACTTACTGCATGCTGCCGTGCATTGTGTGAATCCCGCCTTTGCCATTACGGGAAATGATTCAAAAATAGAAATGAGGTGCAGTGGTTACCTTGGGACAGGCTTTTGGATAGGGAGGATATTACAGACATCAGAGAAAGATCTTATCCTTTCCTTCTAAATGCACTGGGTGAGAAAGACATCTTGTGTTAGCTATGCCAGCTGTATTCTGACACTGTGCTGGTAAAACTCTCATCTTTTTCAATTTTTTGGCAAGTTTAGAAGCCCAAAAGTAGGACCAGACCTGCATATTTGATGCAGAATGCAATAGACTGACGTTTGGCTCTGGGATCCCAAAATTTTTCCAGCAGTTTTACAAATAATTCTGTGGTTTAGTTTATTTGGGTTCAGTTACTGATCAAACAAAATTATTAGGTGGACTCAAAAGACCTTTTCCTAGCTAAAACTAATAACTTTTTAAAAAACCCCACAAAACCCAGGTGCAAAAACATGCATGTCCTGTTCCTTATTTTTCATTTTTGAAAGGTATTTTTCTTTAATGAATGTCTAAATTAGCCAATTTTTTTCTGTTTAGAAAATGTCAAAAAATATTCTGATACTTCAGGAGGTTTTTTCTTACCCTTCATTTTTGTTTTTCCTGAAGTCCTCCTGAATTTTTCTTAATCTTATCCAAAAATTTTGAATAAATTGGAGAGGGGAAGATTTCTCTGTCAAAAAGATTTTGCCAAATAAATCCTGTGTCTATGCCGTCCATCTAAAGATGTGCCTATCTGTATTCAATGGTCTGTTTAAAATGTATGTGTGTATTTGGTCCAGTCTTTAGAATTATAATCAGCTTAATACCACTATTAAGCAAAAAATCACTGTCAAAACTGATTCCATTGTTGGCAGTCTTGCTGAGCAGCTCAAAGACTGAATGGACTGTGAGGCTAATTAAGCATCTGCAATGGGATCATTTCTTATCTGTAAAGCTTTGCTCATCAGAACAAGACTAGGGAGGATGATGGAAGAAGAGCTTTTTCTTTTGTCCAATAACCCTACCGTGTTATTTTCCATTTCCTTTCATTAAAACATTGAGATGTATTGCATGACAACCTGATGATTTAATTGTCATCATGAAACTATAACAAGATGATCCATGATTTTAAAGATTTGAATCAAAGTTCGGCTCTGATAAGTATGGAAATCATTATACTGATTTCCAATTTGCCCAGTCAGAATCATTTTTTTAAGGTAACTAAAAACTCAATATAATGTACTCAAATATTTTAAATATCATTACAGAAATGTAGTGATCTAATAAAATAGTATCAATAAACATTAAGGAATCATATTTTAAATCACTGTAATTTGTTATCACTTTTGGTAATTCCACCAATAGGCACCTTTAATATGAATTCTAAAATTAAGTTTCTATTTTTGCCCAGAGATTTCTCTCTTCTGTCTTTAATCTTATTAAAGAAAATTTGCCTGTTATTATAAGGATTAGTTTATTAAAACTCTTCATCTCTCTGCTTATACATTCACTTCTGCTGCTTGAACTGCTACACTCCAGTAAGTCAATGCTGAAGTAAAATCTATTTTTCTTTATAGCTGTCAAAGTGACAGGTTTTTTGTTAGAAACAAATTGCTTATTTGCAATTATATTCTGATTTATCAGAGAGCATTCATACATTTTTTTATTATTATTTCTTGTGGGGATTAATGGTCTTTGCTTGAGAAATTACTTTCAGTGACTTCGAGGCAAATCTCACCTATTCTAAAAAGGCAGCTGAAAGTTCACCAAAATTGTTTAACAATTATGTGGCTTCTTCATTATCTTTTCTCAGCATGCAGTAGAAATATAAGATATTTAAGGGCATATCAGAAGTGTCAAGTGTTTTCTATAAAAACACTTGTCTATCACATGAATTCAGGAGTTTCATAATTGTAAGACAAACCTCGGAAAAGGCAAAGTTGTAAAATAAATTTTGTATGCTTTATACTTACCTTGTGGCTTTTACCTTAAGATATGCTCTTCAGATATATTTTGCACCCTTTCCTTTGCAACCATTTGGTTCCTAAAAGAAAATGCAAACTGAGATTTTATGAACAATAAACTTCTAGCATCTGGAGGTTTAAAGAAGATTTAGACTGTAAGAGTTGTTAACTGTGCCTTAGGGTCTCACCACTTAATATGGAAAGCAACCCTTACTACCGAGATCTGACTGCAACCCTTTAGACTGGAGACTTAAGAGGTATCTGATTTAGGTGGTTGTGATGTTTATTAACTAAGCAACACACCACCAAAAAACCAATAGTTCTCTAAACTACTATTTATTTAAAAAGATACAAATAGAATTATTAAGTCACCACTGCAGTGCTATGGAAAACCCTTTCAAATCACATACAAACATGTTCTTTTTCTGACTCCATTTAGGGTTAGGATGCAAGTCTGTCCCTACTTGCTTTGTCTTGTCATGCCATGGTATACACTTGATGGGAAGCCCCGTGGGTTGTCTAGGGAGTTCTTCCTGGCATTCCATGGGACTTGGATGAAGTGTTGAAAGATTTTTAGTCCCTCCTCCTCCAAACAAGTTCATAGAAGTTTAGTTAGGATGATCTGCTTCTTGGCATGAAAGAAAGAAAGAAAAGAAAAATAAACTAAACCGTAAAAAACATACAGCACATGGTTCTTTTTGCAAAAGTCAACATCATGATGGACTAAGTAGCTGTTACTGGAATTCTAAATTGTTTTAGCTGAATCTGGACCTCATGTCATGATTCTGCCTCCTCACTACAGAGGTCTGTGGTATTTATCTTCTTAATCATGCATTTCTTGTCATGTGTTTTGAAGGTCAGTGTGATGATCTTCCTGCTACAGGAGCCCTACTTTGCTTACAGGACAAAGAAGAACTCTTTTTAGAAAGAGAGGAGTGATAGAGACACTTCTAACTGAAGGGCTGGTGTTGGGCTGAGCTGCGAATCAGGGAGTACTTATGAGGAGGTAGCTAGAATGTTTAACCAGCACAGGTCATGCAGGTGTAGTTTAAGGTGTCTTAAAATTTTACATTAGTCTCTGGGAATAAAATACTAATATTAAGAGCTTACAGCACTTTATATCTGTTATGCTCAATTAACATTAGTAAATGGTAAGTCAGCATTCTAAGAGGAGGAATCTGGCTCAGTCATCTGTCTTAGATTACTTGTGGTTTTCTTTAAAAGATGAGAAAAAGATACTTGTCCAAGAGAGTCGAGTTTATTGCAGATATGAACAGTGAAAATTGTAGTGAGGCCACTTGGCTTAGTTAAAACATAAAATAACATAGTCTCCAGTACTTAGAAAATATCTGATCTGTGTCTAAACAACTTTACAACCTTATTTAGAATAAATAATATATAAACAATATGTTTTCCCTTGCTTTCCATTTGAATTAGGCTGGGAAGTCTTACAGGGATCAAATAGCATGTGCACAGTTAGGCATCCCTCAGGTGACTGTTATGGTATTTTATGATGTAAAACTAAACCACTATTCAAAATCCTTAAACAAGGATGTTAAAATTCTGCCAAACTGGACATTTCTGAAAATTGTTCTGTATTTGTTATGGTTTTTTCTCTCCACAAAAGCATGTGTTTGAAGGGAGAAAAAAGTATTTTTCCCTCTTATCCAGTATCTGGCAAATGCCATCACAGAGAGTAAATTAAACACTTAAAGATGGTGAGCATCCAAGGTGTAAGAAAACTGAAAAAGACTGAGTCTGAGGCCCAGATGTCAAGAGCAAAAGTGGAGCCATTATTTTCTGCACAGACTCCACAGTGGACTTTGTTTTATCTTTCATGAGAAAAATAACCAATATACTTCAGGCAGTTAAGTAAACTATTTTTTTTCATTCCTATTTTAGACATATTTTTAGCTAATTTTACCATATAGATGTAAGAGGAGTGAAAAAAATCCCAGCACCTCAAGTTTATGATCAGTGAATATTTTCTAAAGAAAAGACCTTACTGTCAAACAAATAGAGTGTTACTGAAAAATAATTAGTGTTTTCCCCTTAGGGGCATTGCTTTTAAACCTTATCCAGTTTACCCTGCTCTTGGCATCCTGCTGCTGACATTAAATGGACGAATTTTACAGCTAGTTACCTAGGTTGTCTCACGGATGTATATGTCCCAGGAGAACATAGCCATATAAAAACAGCTTGGTAAAACCATCAAGGAGTTTAAAAAGTGTCTCCAAACACTTGCTGGCTTTTGCAGTAAAATTCAAATGGCAGTTGCCCCAACTACCAAAGAGCATCAGAGCCTGCTTCTCATTTGGATGGCAAAGAGGGTGGCTAGCTCTTTTTTGTCACTGTTGTAATTGAAGCACACTTCTAAAAAGACTTTAAAAATTATTTTAAAAGTTGTGTGTGTGTGTATGTTACGTTATATAATTTGTATATATTTATTGGCACTCTAAATATTTTGGATCCGAGCCTCAGTGTACACTTCCATTAGTGTTGCTGGATTAATATATACAGCTGCTGTACATCTGACCTATAATCAATAGTCACATGAGTTTTATATGAGTTTTATAGGCCAAAAGTTTAAGCGGAAAATTTCGAAGGTAGCCTCTGACAGTTAATGAATCACCCACAGATATATGGTGCAATTCTAGAAGGGCTGTAACTCCTTCCTTACCCTTCCCAATCTAGGGCAATCACTTTCTTACCTGTGATGGTGTCATGCTTGGTGAAATATTTCTTCTCCTCTCCTGTCTGGACAACTGCTACCTCAAACCCTGAAATGGTAGCAGGGTGCTCACATATAGGCAGCTCAGCTGAGGTTTTCCAGTTGAGTGCTTATGATTACAGGCCACAATACCTATACTAGCATGCATTGTGTCATCCTTAAGAGTTTTGGTCACCCTAGTCCCTTTTCTTTTTCTCTTTTCCATTGCCATTTTCTCCAAATTACACCATGCTTATTTTAATTCAGAATGGAAAGACATCTCCAGGACAAGAAAGTGTTTCAAGGTGGGACTTGCAAGACAGCTGAGCCATGCTCTCACAATGAAGGTAGCCAGTCCAACTCACTGAATGAGTAGAAAACTAATTTAGGAAAACAAGGGATTGGTTTTCTTTCAGGATAGTAGATTTCACATATTTATCAGAGAATTGAAAAGGAGAGAGAAGACATTTAGCTTTTTAAGGAGAAATTACTAATTTATCTGGCCAACTGGAAATCTCCTCCTTGAGTTTTAAAAAGCTAAACCTATCCAAATCCCTCCAAAAGGCATTGAAGAGGAGACTGGCTGTAAAAGTCAGCATGCCCCACTGATACAGTGTGCTCTCTGACAAAATCTGTCTAATCATTGACTCTAACAGCAGGAATTTGGGGCACACAGCACCTTGGAAGGATGTGACAGTAGGCCATATTTATAAGAAGTGTAGAAAGAGTGATATTTCTAATTTCTTAAGTGTGTTAAGCACACTGGGTTTGCTTTTTTTTTTCTTTTTTTTTCCCAAATTTGCAGCTGTCTTGTGTAAATAATTACAACTGTGTTCTCTACTTTGGAGTTACATGAATGTGTGCTTTCATTTGAATTTGACCTTGAATTGCCTTGAATGAAGTGTAACTTCATGGTAATAAAACAGCAGGAGGACATTCCTGATATGACAATGCTGTAGCACCCTGGGTCCCTCCAGAGGATCTGTAAAGTGAGAGCACCATTCCAGCTGCATGGGCCAGTTAAGGATCTGGTACCTCAACTGTCTGAAAGAAGTTTCTTCCAGTAGAAGGTGGTGACCATGAAAACAATTCTCGCAGCAAGATAGTGAGATGCATGTTTGGACTCCAGTTTTTCTGCAGCAGGAACTCACAGAAGTCTGTGAAGTAGGCAGCTCTGGAAGCTGATCTAGTCAGAGGAGTGAGCCAGATTGTTATTCCTGATAATTTCTACTGCCAATTCTGTGAGTTCGGACAAGTGAGTAACGAGGGCAGACACGCTGATACTGCTCAAACCAAGGTATTTGGGTGAGTCTGAATTCTCAACTGACTGCTGTCTGTTCAACTTCACAGGAGGAGCCAATGTAAGAAATGGCTGGTACAGTGGCTAGAACATGTGATTTTCAGTTCTTTATTTCATGTCAATCACCTTCACTTGTCCTGTGCAGTCAATCATGAATATTTATGTGTGTAAAGTCCTTGTCTGAAAGAGAACTAAGTCCATAGTTCTCAAACTGCCGTTGCAGAATCAGATGGCTAATGGTACTAAAATAACAGTCATGATCAAAGGGACTATGGCAGTTGTAAATTAGTGGACATCTGTGACCTTTCAGTATAGATGAAAAGCATCTCTGTGCCCTTTACAGTTGAATTCTGTCACTGTTTCAAGGATATCTTGACAACTGCTTTTTGCTCTGACTTTATGCAGTGCTTAGCCTAACAGTACTGATTCTGCCTGTTTCTGGATCAGTTAGTACAAATAGCACAGTAATAAAACCCTTTAAATACATTGGTCTAAATTATCTCCTGACCTTCAGCTGTGTCCTATCAGCATCAGACTACAATTCTCCACAGGCTTTTTCAATGTTTATATCAATAGCCAAGATGTGTCGGAGGCTGAAATAGGTTTAGCTATAATAGAAGAGTAATGAAACACAAAGACAGTGTTACAGTATTATATGTTGCCTTCAAAGTAATCTTAATGAGTCCTGATGTTAATATGGCAGTGAAGTGGGGGAAATTAAAGCAGTCTGTAAACAATACAGAACCAAACAAACCAACCAAAAGACAAAAATAAAGAACTCGATGATCAGAATAGGGAAAAAAGGGACAGAAATCTGAAGATTAAGACTTTGAATGCCATTACTTTAATTTCAGTAGGTATTTAATAGTTACTTAAAATTTTGAAACTTTCCTATGATCATCTCCTTCATTAATTAAGCTAATTACAAATGGGAGCACAGGCAAAATAATGCAAGCTAGAGTATGGTTACTGTATTGTGCTCAGAAGTGACTGATTTTTTTTTTTTTGAGGAGAGTACCAGCTTCAGGGGAATATTTTCTGGAATTGTATATGAACCAAACAAGGCTAGAAAAAGGCATCCATATTTTTCTATTATTACATTCATGCATGGAAACTATGAGGCTTTTCCACTAAATGAAACACAGGAAAGAGAGAAAGCTCCAGAATGACAACAAATGACTCTGTTTTTTATTAGTCTGTGACTTGAGACAATGGCTGACATCAGTGTTTATTTCGTTTGAAGTCACATTGTTTCAAAAAATTTTGGGGGGCCATAGCTAATAACAACATACAGAAACTCTCTAACTAACCTCAGCAATTGTTTTTCTGCCTATTACTCTGTACTGTGCTGGCTTCCTCTTAGCATTTGTGTAAGCACTTTTGTGCTCATTACAATCTTAGTCATGTGCTGCCAGCGTTTCAATAAGTACCTCCCACAAAAATGTTTCTTTGTCCTGTGTACCAAGTGCTGCATCCTTGTGCACAGAAAAGCAAGGAGAATGGGGGCAGATAAAACTTAGATTTTTAAGTACCTTTTCTAAAGAAGAGGAAAAAATCCCCGATGATTTGTGGTATAGGCTGTTTAATATAGGTAAGTACAGAGAAATAGTGTGGGATTTGGCAGGGTAATTTGTCAGCATTTGCAAGACTACAGTCCTAAAATTGTAATGGTTGGTGACATAAAGCCATCAGAATACAGGCCACTGTTGTTATATAGGGATTTTCATAGTACAGTGAAAACCATTATTGCTGCTCATAACAAAGCCATCCAAGCCATCTATAGCTTACAAACATCTTTTAATGTGTCCCTTCTGCCTGAATTAGAAAAAGAGAGACCTAACAGCACTGTTCTAAGTTAATGGGTATTCCTGAGGATAAAAATAATTGGATTTGAGGGGGAAAAAATTAATTATGCAAAGACAGTACCTTATTTGGAGACTTGTAGGTGGGTCCAGATTTTCATTTAGATTAAGTAGCCTGGGAAGTTATTTTCCTATAATCAATGATATCTGTTTTGAAAGAGCTAGTCTGCTAGATAAAGCTCAACTGAAAATATATAGTCACAAGAAAACTATTCACTTTGGGAATAGTGAAATACATAATAATATTTCAATTGGTAAAGAGTGATCAAAAATCTCACTGCTGCCCACTCTAGAGATGTACCCGCCTTTATGTAGAAAAGACATCTGGATTATTTAAGTGTTGTCTTTTCTCAAGATAAACTTCCTGATTTGGTATTACAGAGTTTCTGGTGTTACTTGCAGCTGACTGTTGCACAGAAACAGGAGGACTCCTCTATCAGGGTCTTTGTCTGCTAAAGATATTTCCCAGCTTTTATTTTTACTGGCCACACATACATTGAGAAGGCTGAAATAAAAGATGTACAGCAGTCAAGGTTTCTACAAAAACCCCCTGTCTTAGGTGTCCATTAGTATATGAATAAAAACATCTCTTACATAGATGTAAGCAATGTAATCTTAAGTTCAGCGCAGTTTTTGGCCTCCAGTTGCAACGCAGGCTAGCTCCTCTCTCCTAAAGCTTCATCCCACCTCTGCATATGGTGAGGTATCAATGACCCCTCCCAGGAGTGACCACCAGTCAGGTGGAGGATACTTTCTCCAGTACAGTGAGATGCCTAGATCTCATGTGCAGGGGATGCCCACAGTTTGGCTAAGTGAAGAATATGTGTCTATTTGGATGACAAAAACATGCACACTCTGAAGAGCCTGCAAATGCTCCTGGAAGAACCCATGAACCTTGTTGTGCAAAACCACAAGTATTTCTTAATATACAGCTTTATGATAATCCACATAACTATTAACGTGGCAATGCTTAATGGATAAGGCCTGAGAAAGAGTTTGGAAAGGTCCTGGGGATATCCTTCGAGTGACCTTGAAAAAAGGCTTTCCTAGCTTCACTTTGCTTCTTGTGTTTTTTTCTCACTTTCCATTACTGGAGATTACTGCACAGTAGATCTTCAGCTTCAAACCAGCCATTGATCTAGTACATATAGCTAACAATCATAATCACCCAAGTAACAATAACCTCTCTTTTTCCTCTCTTCCCTCTTTTACCTTCCTCTCCTCCCCAGACATTCTTTAAAATAGGCAAAAATAAACTAAAGAGGACTTGAAATGTGTGGGGCATGAAATGTGTTGATTGGCTGTTAAATATGTTGTAGTGGTTTTAATAACTGTGTCTTCCATAGCCTGTATTTTTTTATGTTTTCCTTCTCTAGTGAAGTAACCTGACACAAATTTCTGTAGAAACACAATAGTCTGGCAACATTGTTCTTAGATTAACGTGCTGAGTTTCTGTGCCAACAGTGCTTACCTTTATGCAACCCAATCGCCAAAGTAAAATCCTTCTTATTAGAAGTCTTTCAAAAGGACAAAAGCTGTCTGAGGTTAAAGTCATTGTTTTAAACAAATACTGGCCTTAACTACTGTGTTTCTTCTAAATATCTTGGCTTGATTCATGAAAAATGTATAAAATAGCAAGAAACCACTGTGAGAAAGTATCTTTAGCCTAGGGTCAAAATTCATATTTCATCTTTGGTTTCTGTCCATTAAAGGACACGACTACCATGTTTCTGTGTTTTCTTTTGATTTTTGTCTGGATATATTCAGCTCTCCTGCCTTCAAAGTCATCTGTGGGTAGATTTTTTGGCTGAGGCAGCCATGTTGTTTTCAGTCTCATCAGGGGCTGGATCCTGAAGTCTGTTCTTGAGAAAGGAGCCCAACAAAGGGCTGTGCTCAGCCACTGTGGTGCTAACTGGAGGGCATAGCATCGACTGACCAGGGATGGAGCAGCAGGTAACACAGGACTTGTGAAAACCCTGCAAGGACCTGCAGGGCTGGGATGGGGCGGCCATGGGGCAGGTAGGAGCTGGAGAGAAGCTCACAGAGGTGTGTTACAAGTGGTAGAAAGCCTAGGGAGCTAAGGCTGTTGGAAGTGGTTGTCCACCTTAGGAAAATCTTTGGAGAAAGAAGAAAGTACAGAGGGTTGGGGGTCAGAGGAAATGGGTATCTCATTTCCCAGGACCCAGAGCAGTGGGCGAGGGGGAGCATCTGAGGTGTGAGGTGGAGTGGGAGTCTCTAATGAATGAGTGCCAGCTAGGCTGAGGAGAGGACACCTCTGGGGAGAGGGGCAAGAGGGTTTGAAGGGATGAGAAAGGCTGGAAAGGCAGGCTTGTAGCATGGGTTGCAAAGAGGTCTGTGCCTCTGCGGCACCAATGTGAGCACTTCCAACCAGGACCTGTGGTGAAAAATTGTACCAGACAGCCTCCACATGGATCTGCACTGATCACTCTCGTTCTCCTCATCTCAGCTACACCATCACTTTTGCTTTATGGAGCAATATAGGGCTTTTATAGGCAAATGGAAATTGAGGAAAGGATAAGGTGCCTTTAGTTTTTCTACAATAGTTTGTTTGATACCCTGACATGAAGGGTAAATGACTTGCCACTGAAGTCATCCTGCTGGCTGGAGGTCCCCAGGTGAAGAGACTTGATTGTGTGTATGAAAATGAAGCTTCTGACCTAAAACCTTTAACGAAGCTTGCAGGCATATGGAACCAATTCAGATTTCTGTTTCTATAAGATAATCCCCTGGTACTAGTGACTGAGGTCTATAATTTATTCAGCAAAATGTCCCAACTCCTTCTTGCTGGGGCTTCAGGGCTTTGGTAGTTTTTTATCTTTTTTATTCTTTTAGATTTGATAATCCTATTTAACCCTCCTGCAAATGGGACCCCAGGGAGAGCTTTTCAGTTACACACAATTAGTTTTATAAGCAGCGTTATTAAATCATCCATTGGCTGTTTGGTATTTTTAAAATCCTTTATTAATAGCAATAGAGGTTTTTGTATGAAGAACAGAGGGTGGCATTATATGAAATCATTTCAGACTCTAATAATAACTTTTCCTGCTTGTGAGTAGAACTAAGAAATGAGATTTCTTGTCTAAAATTTTGTTCAAAATCTGCTACTTCTTTCCCCCACTCATCCTTTCTCCTCTTCATTATTTTCTCCCAGATGCATAAAATAAGACTACGCTGGATCCTGAGACAGAAGAAAGTTCATGGATCAGGGCCAGCCCTGAGAAGTCTTGCTAGGTTGATGTGTCCCTGCCTAAAGTTGAGGATCGTGCTCCCCTGTCAGTGACCCCATTGCCAGAGGCAGCATGTCAGAGGATCACAGCTCAGTCCAGCTGCTCTTGGCACTCAAGGCCAGAGAGCTGGAGAGGCACCATGGTTGTTGCTAAATAAATTGAGGAACTGTTGCCTGAGCTGGGGCGGAAGGGAGGCAGGTGCCGGAAAGGAGCTTGCTGGGATGTGTGAGGACCGTGTGAGTCTCACGCTCATAAGAGTGCAGGAAGTGTTGGGTGATAGCAGTCATCTGCCCACTCCAGAGCCACAGTCTCCAGAGGAAATGGTGAGAAACAGGATAAGAGGAGGATGGGATATCTTCCTGCTGCATTTTCAGTATCCAGTTCTGTGTTATATGAAGCTGGTGGCTGTAGACAAACCACCACATCCACTGGGCACTTTTTTTCTCTTTAAGTTTGCCTGGTTTACTTTTGTACCCATGTATGATTCTGTCTTCAGCAATATCCCATAACAAGACATTCCCCAATTTCTCACTGTGTGAAAGGGTACTTTTGTTTATTTTTATACACACTGCATATAACTTCATTGTTATGAGACAGACTGAGCAGTCATTGCATACTCACTTCCCCCTTGTCACTCTGGATTCCCATTGTTCTCAGGGTAGTGTATTTGATGAAGCCGTATTTTAGATCTTGTACTGAATTTAACACAAACATCATGTTTAAGGCTCTGAAGTTGTGGAGTGGAGCTGAATGCACTTCATCTTTGTCTGCTCTCCTGGGACTATTGTGCTGCCATCCCTATTTCTGCCAGGCCACTTCATTTATATTTTAAAACCTAGGAT
The DNA here is from genome assembly GCA_013398955.1 of Callaeas wilsoni. Taxonomy (NCBI): domain Eukaryota; kingdom Metazoa; phylum Chordata; class Aves; order Passeriformes; family Callaeidae; genus Callaeas; species Callaeas wilsoni. Next base: position 43,578 of record VWPU01006317.1, read on the forward strand.
TTAGAATGGATACATAAATTGATCTTTCAGTTCATACAATAACACCTGATACTTAGTTTTAAATTTGAATCCCAACCATAAATTTAGAATTTAAGATATAGACTATGTTCCTGTCCAATTTATACTGAAAAGATCATAAGAATCTGATTTGAGAAAACTAAAATAAATGTTCAATTAAAAAACTGATCAGCACTATTATTTCTTTCTATGAAAGGTTCAGAAGCTTGTGTCAGCTTTGAATGTCCTTTTTAAATGAGGATTTATCTTTTTGAACTTACATTCATGATTCTCCAACAAAAAAAAGAAAAAAAATTCAGACCATATTCTTGTGAGAAGGCCTGGTTTCTGCTACAAGGTCCACAGACTGCCTTCTTCTCAAGAGTGAGATAATTCTGTTTCTGGAAGCAATATCAGCAAATTACTTTTGCTTATGAACACGCTAAAAGGAGTGTGCATTCATCTTTTTAACACGCAGGATTTTTAAATGAAGAGAAATGTGTATAAAGACATTGCTCATTTCCTGGTATTTACAGAACCATTATTTTTCACCTCATGGCCTCTTCCTCCACTCTTCTTAGTCTTACAAAACCAAAATAAAATTTACAAAGGATTCTAGTGGACAATATAATTTTGTTTATTTTGTTTAAAAATATATACTGTAAGCTAAAAAAATAGATTATATATACACATATACATTGACAAGAAATAGAAAACGGCACTTTTTGCACTAAGAATAATCACAGGTTATTTGAATATTCCATAATGTCTGTAGATATTTATTGGCAGCAAAACTATCAAGAACAATGGTTATCACTCACGCTGGACTAACATTTTCTTTACATATCTACAATTGTTCTAGGGCCTTGCCAGAGAATTTAACGGTTGGTGTTTCACACTAATGTGAAGAATATAATTTGCTACATTCTGTTCCTGGGCATGGTGGGAAATACAACCCTTTTGCTCTCTATTTTATTCCTGTCTTTTCACAGGAAATCTTCATATCTATGACACAAACACAGCAAAACAGCATAGCTTTATATTCCTATTTGGTACAGCTGCCCATAGCTGAACAAGCCGTTAGATGACAAAAAAGCAGGATCACTGGATTTAGCAGGGAATACAACATTGACATCTGTAGTTCTCCACAATTGCCTTTGTTATTTAGTAAGTCATTGTCAGCTGGATCACTTACTGAGCCCAGAGATACTTTAGGAATAGGTCTTTAGGGTCAGCTCAACACAACAAAATTGAGTTGCTCCTTTGGAACTGCTTGGTATTTGCTTTCCCTTCACCTTAGGTTTACAGAAAGGATTTGTGAAAAACAGTCTTTTTTCTGAAAAAATTACTTAAAAAACACTTGCCCCCTTCTCCACATTTTTCTGTTCTCGGTAGGAAGAAGGATGGCTGGTGCCTCCTTCCATTTTCTTCCCTAGACAATTCCACAAAGAACATCCCATAATATGTAGCCAGGTCTTGGCATCCAGACTGCTGCCTGGAGTCTAGCTTGGGGAGTAGCCCTTTACTTACGTTTTAAAAGAAACTTCCTTTTCCTTCCCTAAACCTCTGTTTTCAAAAAAAAGCAAGTGAACCCTAAGAAACTGAACCCTTCCCCAAACCCACCTGGAGGGCTGGAACTTCTAGGGGGGAATAATTTGTCTTTTCTCTCCAATCTTGACTGTTATTAATTCAGAAATATGTCTCTGTACTGTGTCATTAAATGGCATGAAGCCTCTGCGTTGCAACACAAATGGCTTCCAACTTCCCTGAAAAACCAGCATTTCTAGTATGATTGCCAAGTTTTCCTTGCCACTGCCCACCGTGGAAGGTGTCTGCCCCACTCAGGTGCAGACTCAGCCAAGGGAACCATTATTCCAGCTTTCATGGGTAGGTGGAATCGTAAAGAAACCAATGCACTCACAATTTTGTCATTTGCTTAAGAAACCCCTATTCAGAGGATAGAAGGATGGTGGAAGGTGAGGGAGTTTTCTGCCTACAACTTCAAAGGGAAATGGAACTGGCTGACACAGCTGTTTTCTACACAAAGAAATTAGGAAACCTGGACACAGAGGGTCATTTAAGGCAAGGACCAGCAGCTGGTATTTTTCCTTGTCTCCTCCCAAAGAGTTGTTAATCTCATCTCACTTTGAAGAAACCCAAGAAAGTATGTGTGCAGGCTCATGGGAAAGCTGTTCTCTCTTGACAGGGTGGCAGGAAAAGAGAAAAGGTCAAGAACAGAGTGTGTTTACCTAAGCCATGTGCTCCAAGCTGTGTATTGCTGTTGAGTGCAGCTGCTTTCACTCTGAGTCGGCATTTTGTGGTTTTGAATACTAGACCACTAAATAAAATATGGGGTTTTAATACCTTTTTTTTTATATATACCCACTGTGGGCTGCTAAAGTAAACAGAATATTGCACGAGTGCACATTTCATTCATATGAGCAGAAGCTTAAAGCAAAAACAGGAGTGCAATTAGCAACCAAAACCAGCAGTCAAAGGCCCTGGAATACAGCACAACTACAGGCAGATATCAATTTCCTTTTAAAGAAACATACTTGGAGGACCACTTGCATAATTCTGCAAGCTAAGGAGAACACTGACTCACTGAGTCAATATTTGCTAAATTTACTGGGCCAAATTCAACTCTTGTTCAAGACAGGAAAAACTCTCAGAGTGAAGAAAGGGCCTGGCCATGAGAGTTACAGGCAGCAGCCTCTGGTCCCTGGGCCCATCTCTTCCTGAGACCATGCTCACCGACTGCCTTCTCAGGATGGACTTTTCCTTCATCTTCAAAGACTTTGGGCAGCTTGTCCTTTATATTTGCTATTCAGTAGACTTGAGCCATTAGAATTGGTTCTTCTGGTAGATTTTTTCTGCTTTTTTGACTAGTATTCATAACAGAAAAATACAGGACTGAGCAAAGAAATTACTACATGTCCTGTTGAAAAAGAAAGTAAACACACATTTGCTGAAGATAAGAAATTAAGATGTGCAAAAAAATGATGGAAGCACAGACTCGCCTTCAGAAACAGATGCAAGCTGAGTTGCTTAGCTGTTGCAGCCAAGTTAACAAAAGAGGAAGAGAAAAAGAAGCAAAAAAAGTTTTAAAAATTGACATAACAAGGCTTTAAGCAAGGGAGCATGGCCCACTGGGATGTATGAAAAGCAGATAGTAAGAGAACATAGTGAAGCTGAAAGATTTGCTTTGTGATCTCCTCTGATATTTCAGCTCTGAGGGAGCAAAAAATATATTTCCCTGAGGTTTTAAGTCGATCTGATCTTCCACCACTTAAAAATCCTGTTCAGGTTCCATAGTCTGCTATGAGCAGGGTCTAAGGTGAAAGCAGAAGCAGTCTGGGAAACCTAAAAAAGAATTCTCAGGGAGTTTACAGAGGTTTTTAATATTTTATATTTTAATATTTGAATGTCTTTTTTACCTTTACAGACATCTATTAATATATTTTAAGGAATCAGTATGCACCTTTTCCTTACCTAGCAGCACAGAAGAGTAGGACAACCTATTTTCTCACCTTTTGGGGGCTTCACCACCTGCACAAAGGAAGGACAGGCTGGCTCTGCACAGAAGTGCAGATGACAGTAGAAATTAATATTTTCTCTGCAGCTCTTTTTAAAACTTTGTGGAGAAAGATATAAATTCGGTGCTGGCACCCGAAACACAGGGAGCTTTGATAATCAGACTCCTTTTTCTCCACCTTCCCTTGATCAGCAATAGCAGATGGTGCTCTGTGAACTGAATTCCTCATAGTCTTGCAAATCAAGGGCAAGTCCACTGAAGCCAGATAACTTGCATGCATGCCAATTCAGTCATGCCCTGATGCTAGAGGACCTTCTGGTGAATGAATTTACCTATTAGTGGAGCAAGTACTCCTTCCTCAGCCTCCTTCCTGAGCTATAGGTACTTTGGGAAAGTTTAATGAAAGTAGAAAAGAAAAAGGTTAGAGGAAAGGAGAGGAGAAGAAAAATGTCTAAATGTACAGTTTTATTTTAGAATCACGAAACCTCCCTTAGTAGAAAGGAACTAAGACAACAGTGGAAGAGCAGCTTCTGGACTGAAGTGCTGTTTTGTGGTACTCCTGAAAGAATTTGGCTTTGTCTTGTCAACCGCAAGTGATGGCAGAATGCCAATTTTCAACGGGTTGTTCTGAGTATTTGCTGATGTTTCTGAATGAATGTTGATCAAAGGAGCTCAAAATGGCTTAACCTTTTAGATCTATCACTACACTAAAAATATATTTAATAGGTAAAAAAAATTAAGTTAAAAAATTTGGTCAGCCTGCAACTGTTATTCAGCCTGTATTTTCTATACTTATAATAAGCTACTCAGTAACTGAAAGATTTTTACTGATAGCATCTAGGCAGGGCTCTTTTTAGAACATATGACTAGTTATAATTAATTGCTCCATAAAGAAATTAATCTAAAAAACACCTCACTCTTAACTTTTTTTTGAGAAAATAATAATCATCTCCCATATCCAGTGAGGTAGAAGAAAACAAACAACAGATGCAATTATGAATTGTTTCCAGCCCTTGTACCTACAAAGTCTCTTTTTCCTATGTAATTACTTAAAAGGAACAGAGAAGGACTACACAAATGATCAGAGGGATGGACAGTGTACATAAAGAAGGATTCCAGAATTTTCCAGAATTTCCATTTAGCAGAATGTAGAAAAAAATGCAGAAATATAAACTAACAAAAATACAAAAAGAGACAAAACCCTGTTTAGTTACATCAAAAAATAAATCAAAATGAAACACTTTTGATATTTTATCTTCTGTCTCTCTTCCAGTCTTTAAAATAAGCACCAGAAGCTGTTCTGGAAAAGTGCAGCACACACCTATTTTTTGAGTGTGTGCAGCACACACCTATTTTTCCAGGAACTGTTGAATTCCTGTGTTGTGAGACAATTAGATTAGTTTTGTCCCAGATGAGAATATAAGAATCTTAAAGGCTTTTTGTAGGCTAATCTGCACCCACTGACTTAGAGTTGAGGGGTTTGAGCACCAAATATTGAATGTATTAAATATTATGTCTTAATACTTTGCTGAAAACAATGTAAACCTAGGCCCCAAATGCTAAACTCATCCATGAATAGTTCTGTTTTTAAAACTGATCTCTGCCTAGAAGTCAGTGCAATTAGAAAATACCCCATAGAATACAAGTAATTTTTGTTGACCTCATTAGTTTAATCCCTCATTCTTTTCTTATTTACTCAGAAGCCATTAGCACGCTCTGGCAATCTGTATTTGAGAACCACAGGGCTAGACCCAACACCAACTCAGTTAAAACAAACTTCATTCCGTCCTGCTCTACAAGCATCACTGAAACACAAATATACACAAATAAACTCTACACAAAGATTTAGTTTCCTAACAGATTTTCCCAAAACATATTTTGGCCATCTACTCTTCCTGCATTTTGGAGAAGGCACTTGCTCTTAACACCTCCATGCAATTCACAAGAATCAACACTCCAGTTAGCTCTCGCCACTCTTTTGTTACCGGGTTTTTCATTTTATCCAAGGCTGATTGCAGGTCTTGCAAGACGTCCCTGTAACCGTCTCCGTAATGGGCAGCCCATGTGTAGAGAAAGTCATATGCAGGTTTCCACATCATCTGAAAATAAAGGGAAAAAAGAAAAAAGTTTAGTGGCAGAAATTCAATTGTTGAGAAAAAAAAATAGCTAAATAGTTTAAAAGTCATAGAAAAGAAAAGAGAAAATATGTGTTTAATCACTAGGCATGCTGAAATGCTTTATAAAAAAAGACATGTTGATATAAAAACTCCAGTAATCTTATTTACATTATTTCTATGAAACTCTCAAATTCTCAGACAGGTAAATCATAGATAAATTCTTCATTCAGATGATTATCAACAAGTCAAAATATATCCTTGTCTGAAAGTATAAGTCAAAGGACAAGAGTGGAAGGAAAATACTTTTCCCCTTGATCATGTTTTGCAGTGCATACACCCAGAAACAGTTTCCCTATTTGGTTGTGCTTTTGATGGTTACTGCCCCATTAATCAACATGCTACTGTCCCTCTACTCAGCCTGGAAATTTTAAACATACTTTTTACCTTTCAGAAATGTTTTCTGACAACAGCAGCAGAATCTTAAGCTGGCTACTGCCGTAAAAGACAATAAAAAAATGCTTCTAGAAAGAAGTCAGCAACAACAGGAAGGCTAAGGGGAATCTCCAAACTTTTTTGGATACAGGGGGCAACACCATGACAAAGGGTGAGGGAAAGGTTGAGATACTTAATGCCTTCCTTGCCTCAGGCTTTAAGACCCAGGACAGTTGTTCTCTGGGTATCCATTCTGCTGCTCTGGAAAACAAGGATGGGGAGCAGAATGAAGTCCCCTTAATTAATTTAGATTGGATATTAGGAAAGAATTCTTCACTGAAAGGTAGGTCAGGCATTGGAACAGGCTGCCCAGGGAAGGGGTTGAGTCGCCATCCCTGGAGGTATTTAAAAGACATGTAAGTGTGGTACTTAGGGACAGGGTTTGGTGGTGGACTTGGCGGTGCTGGGTTAATGGTTGATCTAGACAATCTGACTAGCTGATCTTAGAGGGCTTTTGCAACCTTAATGATTCTATGATTCTAACATGATTTATCTGTAAAATCTGTTTAAAAAAAAAAGGGGGTGGGAAGCACCCAAACCCTCTAAAACAGGCAAGTCGAAAGATTTTATAATTTCTTTTAATCAGGACATACAATTTAAAAATCTTCTTTCAAGAAAAAAAGGAAATTATAATATAGGTTGCCAATGCTTTTTTGTTTTTAAAACTACAATTTATTTGGTTTATGCCAAACAAATGGAGCAGATCCTTAGCAGGTGTAATTTGTCATTGGTCTAACAACATTAATTAAGTTATAACAGCATGATTCAGATACCAAGCTGGATTTATATTTTTCAAAATGCTGAGTAAATTTGCTCAGTTAACAAACAAAATAATTATTTTCCCAGCTGCTGCTTTTCCAAATGTTACTCGGGCAATCAAAATTCTGGTTTCTCTCTACTCATTGGCAATAAAGGTTTTGCAAACAGCAATTGAGTTAACATTGCAGGGATGATGCACAAATCCACAAAAAAAACTATGACTCTCCATTCACTGTTTTAACAGGAGCATACTTATGCATAGTAATAAATGTCAATGGACTGATGACTGCACATTTTTATATTTATACACAAAAGTGATCAGGAAGTTGAGAATTTTTTTAGCATCTTTTCCTCTTTTATTGAAAAAAGTTTTTATGGTTCTGAAGGATAATTCTGAAGGAAATTGGTTATTTCCTCAATATAATCTTATTAATTTACAAACAGTGCAGAACTTAAAGCCTCACTTCCTTGATTTAAGCTTTATTTACTTGATCCCTGGAGGAACTGAGTAGGAGGAGAATTTCCTTGTCTTATAGTTCTGAATGTTTCTCCATATTTTTGGGCTAAGACCTTTCAGCATATCCAAGACTGATTCTGTCATAATTTCTGTAAACATTCCACTTAACTTCTGCTGCCATACCCAAATGGAAAAAGCATTAAACTTACATCCCCAATAGCATGTCTCACAGTCTGATTAGTCTAGTTTCTACCTTCAGTTTAAGCCATAAAAAACCGCCTATGCTTTCAGTGAAGTTTCTCATTTTAAGTCTACAGGAGGGAAAGGCATCATCATTTACCCAAATGAATGGTGCCTACTTTTTCCTTTAAGCAAGTCTGTCTTAACTCATAACCATAAAGTTACAGGAGAAGAGAAAAGTACACTGGTGTTGGGCAGGAAGAAGGAGATTGATGAATTCTTTTTGGTTTTTTTAGAGCAGCTAAGTTGAAAATAATTTTTTCATATACTACTGTAAATGTTAGATATTACAACATATTTTAATGAACTAAAGCAGGTCACCACTGTTGTATTTATGCTGAGACATGAAAGTTTCTGTATTCCTGTTTTTAGCTTGATAGCCAAAGCAGCCAACAAGAGAAGCTGGTATTTCCTGAAATTCTGTTACCGGCTGTGCTTTTTCTGGGTCTCTTTCTTCCTTTTCTCACATTCCTGTTAGACCGGGATATTTAAAGAATTAGGGTACAGTCTTCTGTCTTTACTAAAATGTGAAGAGACAATGAATATGAAAAGATGCTGTGCTTTGACTTATGCTGAAGGTTAGTCTGATATTTTAATAAGACAATTGGCTGAAATATCCTTAAATCAAACCTTGGTTTCCTCTAACCTATCACAATGGATTTTTTTTTTTTAATCTAAGACAAAAGAAAAGAAAGAAGAAAAAGGAGACTGTAGAGATCAAAAGCTTTACAAACTGGTCACCACTGATGTAAAATTAACTCAGCAATAATCTACACACTCATCATATTAAACTAGTACTGCAAACACGACAGTGGTTCTAAGGCAGATTCTTCTCCACATGCTCCAATGCAATGGGTGAACTGAAATGAATTCAACATTCCTGAATAGTATCAAAGCAGAATTTCAGACAAAGTATTAAATCACTGCAGCATTCTGGTCAAGTCTCATCTCAGCAGTGTGCGTGAGTTTTCCCTCTGTTCCCACTCTCTCTGCTGAGTACGCCATAATGATACCTACATCCACTGCAAAGTGATTTGGAACTTACTGAAGAAAAACGCTTCATAATCTATGCACCAATTGTAGGCAGCTCAAGTTGCCTCTGTGATCATCTGCAAGAAGATTTCTCCCACCAAGAAAAATATGAAGTTCGAAAGCAGAAAAATTTTTCAACCAATCCGTTCTTCTGATGGTGGAGGAATCTTTGGCGGGGAATGAACTAGTTAATATTTTCATATAATCCACAGTAACTATTCAAAATTTATTAATCTCTCCCAGCTTTGCTGGGTTTTCAGTTTTAAGGCCAATGACTACTATCAATAGGAAAGTTTAGAGGTCAGAATAAAGCATTGATATTTACTAGAAAGTACTGAAATTTAAGGTTAGGTTCACAGGACATTGAGGGTACTGAGTGATCACATGAGACACAAGTGCTAGAAACCTTGTGCTTTGAACTCACACCCATGTGGACAAGTACAATTAAAAAGCTCACCCAAAACCAGTAAATCCTCCATAGGCCCAATATAATTCTTGAGAAATGACACAGAAATACAGCAAAATTCTGATCTTTGCTTGCTGAATGTTCTCTGAAAAAATAGAGTGCACTGTATTATGGGCTTTTAATTATGATGAATTTGACTACACTATGTTTTGGCAGCAGGCACTGTCACTGAAATGCAGAGAATTTTGTGGGTGGTTTGCCATAAAAAAAATGCAAAAAACTCTTGAAAACAAATGAGTAGGGTGTATGATATAGAAGATAGGCTTCATGGAAAATCAAAACCCATTTAAAGCAAAGCAAATGTTTATTTATAAATTTCCTTAATATATAAAAATAAATAGGTATGATGCTGGAAAAAAAATTTTAAGATTGTTTTATTTCTGCTGTCTATTAGCAAAGGGGAAACATTTCCAAATAACATACAGACCAGCAGAGTTGTATGTTGTTCAAGTCTATAATTAGATCTGTAGAAAGCTAGGGGTTTGTCAGCCAAACATAGAAAGCTTAGTAACTAGAAAAAAGTGTTGGAAATCAGACAAGCCAATGCCTACCAGTAAAAAAAAAAAAAAAAAAAAAAAAAANAAAAAAAAAAAAAAGAGACTAGACATGGGATTGGAAAGGCTGATTATGAAAAAATTTGGAGGAAGGTACATCCAGACTTAAGTGCCCAGAATAAAAGGAAAAAAATACACAAAATAGCTCAAAGATAAAAACTAAATCTGAGAAGGAGGCAATGTTTGCAAACAACCTTTATGGAGACAATTTTGTTGAAAAGTGCAGAAGCACATGAGTAAATGTGGAATTTTGATTAAATATTGATTGGGGAGGGAGGGCAGAGCATTCAAAAGAGATAAGAGGTTCTAGCTCATGATCAGAGCAGAAATATCTTGATAGTTATCACCAAGCAGATAAAAAGAAGATGACAGATTCACTGGATTCGGACAGTGGAAAGGAGAATATGTTCAGCAGGGAATAAGAAGAATCAGCTACAGGGAAATAAAAAAGGAAGAAAAAATTATCTCAAGTAGTTGTGAACCTGTGAATGAGAAATAGCAATTCCTTTGGTACTAAGAGGTAAGAGAGAGAGAATGCGGTCTGGGTCATGTACACTACCTGCAATAATCAGGGGATGATGGTACAGGCAGAGGGAGAGTCAACCCTGAATCTAAGCTCTCAGGTCAGAAAGATCATTCAGCAATGCTCATAAAAAAGAATTTTCAGGGGAAAAACCATTCTGGAACCTAGAAATCATTGGCATATAACTCTGTGGGAAAGAATGGACCTACTGCATGCTTCGGTGTTAGAGGAGAGAAGGGCAGGAAGTAACCTCGTTGCCCAGGCAAAAGTATGCCAGGAACAGAGGCTGAGACTCAGCTCAGCAGCATGGACAAGGGTCCACCCCAAGTCTCGTGGCATATCTGATGCCATGAGAACCTCTGATCACCTCAAATGGCACGAGAGATCTAATTAGGCGCCTAAATTGCTCCTTAGATGTGTACGCACTAAAATACATCTCAGAGGATAAATTGACTTTTATAGAGAACTCAAACTTCTATATAAGAAAAATGCTTTACAAAGGAAAAAAAAAAAAGTACCATGATCCACCTGACAAACCATCAACTTAAAGCATAGATTTGCCACATTCATACTACAGAAGTAGAACTGGTGTCAGGGCTTCCAACGTCTTCTCATTCTACTTAAGCTAAATGATAACAACTATTACACTGGCACAGAAATGTATTAATGATAGAAGTCAGCTTCTTTTTTATGGAAAGAGCAAAAGCTGTACTGAGTGTGATTAGACATGGCTCCTGCAAGGTCTGGCTGGTCTTCCTCACCATGTCTGAAACGACAGCAGAGGTGTGAGTAAGGTTAACAAGTGGAATGGACAGTAAAAAAGAATTGAACGTGGCCCTGAAGCTCAAGACAGGGACTGAGACCTTCACGGGAAAGTGCAAAAGGAAAGAAGCCTGCAAAACAAGGAAGAAGGAAGGTCCCTGGCTGTGTTTGTGCAGAGGAGAGAATGTGCGTGCAAGGTTACACCAGACCCTTACCTCCAGAGCTACTGCTCCACTTTTCCCTTGGTGGGGCACTTCATAAGCCTCTATTTGCTGCTTCGTGAGTCGGGCTAACTTCTCTGCAAGCTCCCGCCAGCTTTTGCCAAGCTTGACAGCTGAAGTCAAGATGATGGTGTCCTGGGTAAGACGTGCCACTAAACCCTGGCAATCTATTTTCAAAAGTGCCTGCAACAATGATTTTCATTAGCAATCCTTCACCGGTAATTATAAACAGAACATTTTAATTTAATTTTATAGCACTATTCTGCATTTCTACGCAAACAAGAACTTTTTTTTTTTTTTACTTTTGCATTCTTACAATTTTTTTTTCCTACAAAATGGTGTTGCCAACAGTTTCAAAGGAAAACTGCCCACAAGCTTAAGAAAAAAATCAAGCTGGCATTCAGCCGCTTCAACATTCCAGCGTCAAATGGATCCTGCCAAGGATCCTTAAAGAAAAACATACTTCTCCAAGAAAAATATTTGGCACAAAAAGAAAATTTAGCTGCTTAGAAGTATGACATGAAACTTGAAAATTAAGTTAGAGCACTATTATACTCAGGTGTGGTCCTTCACTAGGGCTTTATTTGGAAAATCACTGATCACATTGGCCAACACCTTTTGATTTACTCCTCCCATAGAACTAATAATTTGCTAACCATTAAGGAGAAATGCAAACATAAAACCTTTCCCTCCTCCTTGCCAAATGAGCATTTAATGACACTCAAATTAAAATGGTTGAAGGAGTAAAACCTTGAAACGCAGATATGTTGTATTCTCCTTTCTTTACTTGTTTGGATAAGAGCTAATGGGAAGAAGAAATGTTGGGGTTTTTTCTTCTCCTCAAATTAACACAAAAGTATTCCACTGAAACTGTTGAGGTTTTCAGGGGAAGATCAAGTGCAAAATACAGATTTTTTCCTTGATTTTTACATATTGATTTTTATTGAAATATCAAGCATTTCTGCAGAAATCAGACATACGTGTGATTTAATTTTAAAGTATTAACCACTAAAATCCTTATAGCAAACAATAGAACTTTGGTAGACACGGTAGTGAGAAGCTGGCTAGAGTGTACTGTACAAAATTCCCCCAAATTGGAGAAAAATTTGTTCAGTTTGTGTTTGCTCTGATAAGCAAGAACCCTATAAAATACAAAACACTGAGATTTCTTAAAAGAAATAACTGAAAATTCTACCCAAAAATTACCTGGATAACATCTAGATTTATATCTAGCTCTACAAAGACAAGGACCTGCATTGGCACTTCCTTAGCAAAAATACATAAATCTCACAAAACAGGACATTGAGCACCCTGATCTAGTGAAAGGTGTCCTGCCCATGACAGGATGGTTGGAATGAGATGATCTTTAAGGCACCTTTCCAATCCAAGCCATTCTATGATTTTATAAGATTAATCTAATTATGCCCCATCTTTTGCCTGTTTTGTAATGAACTCTGTTTCACTGTATTCAGTTAAAAGTTTGAACAATTTTCACCTTTAGGTTCCCCTCTCCTTTTTATAAAGAGACTTCATACTGGCTCAGTTTTATTCCACATAGTTCGATGTGCTCTTAAGAATTGTAAGTGGTCACCGCTACCAAAATTTTCTGAATCCTGCTGAAATTTCTGTCAACACTTCAAAGGGAATAGACTAGTTGTGAGAAGTAAACTCAGCTGAGGTTTACAGTTCAGGACAGTCAAAAAGCTTAAGATGAATAGCTACAATGTGGATTTTTAAACATCCATTTTTGTAATACTTTATTTTCGTATCAGAAATTTAATAATCTTCTTCCCCTTAATAGGTTGATCAACTTTTCTGTCACAGCCAAGGAGAGTATAAAGTGACCATTAATTTTAAATTAATTTGCACACAGGTCAGTAAGTAAATTATTGTTAATAGTGCAACTTATTACCAGGAAGTAATTAGAATAAACTTTTGATTCACATTTGGCAGTATTTAGTCACATAGGAGTTATCCAACGGCTTACAAATGAGGCCCATGAAAATACGTACTGAAATACTTGCAATATCCTTCTTAGGCCACTGCAACATTTACTATGAAGTTGTTAAGGTGTGGATAGAAAATCTCGCCCTCAACATTTGGATCAAGATGTCCCTTTTAAACATGAGAAGTGAAGCTAGACATGCAACTTAGCACAGACAAATATCTATATATAGATAGGTAGATAGATATAGATATATAGAGACAGAGATAGAGATTATATAGAGATCAATATTGATATCTATCTATCTATCTATCTATCTATCTATATCTATGTATCTATAGTGGAGTTCCCATAGTATAATAATGTTACTTAATACTTCACAATAGGAATGTGAATTTCTCAGGAAAGCAATTTACCTAGACAAAAGACAAAACAATTTCAATCGTGGCTATTTAAAAACCAAAAATCATCTTAGTCAACCTACTAAGTGAACACAGATCCTGGAGCATTAACAGAAAACTGTTCAGATTTAATTGATCAAAGCATTATTCTTCATGAGAGTTTGAATGTATTTTCCACCTATTGGTGTCTACAAATTTTAGTAATATTTTCAGGTTTATAAAGATCCTGAAGGATATACAGAATCATGTTTTCTTGTTCCTACATTGCTACTGAGTAATTTCTTGGCAATAAAGTCCCAATAAGCCAGTTAATTCATGCAATACTTACAACAATGAGTTCATAAAGAAATAGTCTTTTTTTTTTGTTAGCATGACAGTCTTGCTTCATCTTCTTCACAACATGTGCAACCCTTTCTGATTCTTTATCAGCATGTGCCTCATTAAAGTCATCCAAAGACATATGTGAGTATCCCAACACCTCAGCTAAAGCTCTCCAGTCATAAACACTCTCTGATACTGTAGACAGAACTACTGAGTAGATATAAGTCAATTTTTTGAATGGCAATGCAATTTGTTCAACAAGATTCCTAGTTGTTAGCTCACTATCAGCAGTGTCCATAGCTTGTTCTTTGGGAATCACTTTTACGTTTTTGCAATGTACAAGACCAATCTTTCTTCTGAGAACTCCCACGTACCACTCTTTCATTTTAGTTTGTCCAATGGCTCTAACTTTATCTTCACCAAGAAGTGCTATCGTGTCCCCTTTAAAATATTCCAGCAAATACTCAATCTTATTTTGCCGTAGCACAGTTTTCAAAGCCACTCCATAAGTATTGACACTCAAAGTTTTGTCTTGAAACTTTGGATATTTTATTGTTGGTATCAAAAGCCATGGTGCAGACTTGACTTCTTTGCGGTTTTGTAGGCGCTTTGGCCTATTAATAATTCCACTTAATTTTGGAGCTGGATCAGGAGTTGTAACATGGAACTGTGTTACTTGGCTACTTTTTAAGATTTTAATCTGAACAAGAAAAGCAAAGAAATGCATCTCCCTACATCCAAGCATGGAAAACAGGAATTGTTGGCGGACCATTTCACCAGTTTTCAACTCTTCCTTTTTAATATTTTTGCTTTGATCTTCCATTTTTACTTGAAAATCTGGATCACAGGATATCAAAGAAATGTTTAGATCTTGCGGTTTTTCAAGCAGAAAGGTATGCTTTCCCCACAGCTGAAACACCACAGGAGGCATACTTTTCCCCCCTTTTTTTATATCACAAATCGTGAGTTTTCCTGGAATGTAGTTATGACCGAAGATCGTAAAAACTGCTGTAAAAGATGGATGAATATATTTGGGACCATAAATTCCAACTGAGACTGTTCTATGAACATAGTCCCATACATTAGTTGCTGGAGGCTGGATTTTGCTTGCTTGTATGGCAATCACTGCGTACATCACATGGCTTAGGTCCGTTAGCTTCACTTGTATGGTATCTTGATAAATATAGCAATTCTCTAGCTTCTTAAAAGGTCCTTCTTTGTTGAGACTAAAAAAACACACAATATCACTCATAACTTGGCTGAGTGGGTCATTCTTCACTTTAGCTGCAACTTTCACTTCCAGGAAAATGGCTTCGCTCGTGTTGAGGTTGCTCAGTGTAAGTTCTATCAGAGGACTTACTGTGCTGGACAGCTCATTGTTGCATGACAATGGAGGGTTCAGGATAGCCTTTAAGCCAACTTCTTGGAATTCTCCTGGTAATACATGACCCACAGGGACGTGAATGTTGATATCTGAGTCAGGCAGCTGTACTGAACCCCCCTCGTGATTCAGTTTACAAACTACATGAATGTCTGTAGCTTGTGTTTGTGCCCATCCAGGACTCTGGCTCATGGCTTCTAAATCTAGGCAGGACCGGGTGAGCTGTCGGTGACTCAACCAAGCCATCTTGTAGGCTTCACGGTCATTTTGAAGCCATGTCATATTGGAAGCTGTAGTTTTTTGAGGTGCTGTCTTGTGAGGATTAAATCTTCGGTTATCAACTATATCCAGGAAGTCAGAGACACTCTTGGATCGTCCAGATCTTCTTGCTGAACTCTTTCTTAGGAGACAGTCAATATCTAGCTCATCACCTGAGGAATCCAAAGAGTCCCTATTGCTAGAAAGTTTAGAGAACAAATAAGGTTTTTCCTTTAAGATAGAAAGACGTTTATTATTTGCATTTCTATTGGAAGCAGCTATGTCATGTACGAAAGGGTTGGATCCTGACAGTTCATTCCAGAAAGGATTAGTCTTGGAAACAGCTTGGGCATGTTTGAATACACCAGGCCAGTCAATATCCAAATCCAGTTTACTTTCATTGACATCTGTTTAAAAGAAAAAAAGAAGCATTTCCTAAAGCACAGACACTTGAGACATTCCATTCATTTCCAGCTGATAGTCTGTTAAACTAAGAGGTAATTAAATTTTCCTCCCAAAATACATGTAGATAATTTCTATATTTTTTCTTCAGGTTTTGAAAGAGTAACAATGTTGATTTAATTAAGAATCTTTCTTAATAGAAAGAGTGCGAATGAATTAGTGCTGAATAACAAATTAGTGTTGAAGGATGTAAAGCATCTTCTTTGAGGTGTTGATCATTATCACTTGTATGATTATTAATTGGCACTGAGTACAATAAAGTTCCATAAGGTTCAAACCATTATATTCCAGTAATCTTTGTCCTCTTACAAAATGCTGTGGATTTCTTTCCTTTGTGCCTGTCTCCTTGCAAAGATTAAACAACTATAGTTTCATTTTTCAGAAACTGCAGACTGTACAGATTAATGCATTATTCAAGATTCTTCTTCATGTTAGTGCATGTGCATTTAATTGATAACAGCACTCTTACAATTTATCTCCATGTGTGTGGAATTTGTTATATTAGCTTTCTACTAGAAAAAATCATTGATATAATTTATGAGACCTTGTACAACTTGACGTTTGGAAAGAAACGTTTGCGTGACTACTAATTTTCTGAGATTGCACTTAAATAGACAAATACGGGTGTATAAGTGATATTTACATATGTTTTCTAATAAAAATACTCATTATTAGCAGTAATATCTATGTTTTCTGAAGAAGAGACACCCTTACATTTTATATTAACAATTATTCATAAAAGCAGGTTTACAGTTGATTGATACTCGCCTTTCTTGCAATAGAATATCTGCAACTTTTTATGCCAAGGTTTTTTATTACTTCATTTTGCCATTTTTTTTCTATATATAGAGGCTATAACATCCCTTTTTTACACATTCTTGCAAAGAGTTTTACTTTTAGAGGGAAAATACATAATTTCTATTTTTTTTCACCATATCTATAGCTTACATTATTACACTTTCCATAGTACCTTCCATTTCCAGTATTACTATATTTTGCTCAATTGCAAGCATGGCAGTGCATACAGACACAAAAAGAAAAAAAAAACTTTTAAATGTTAGTACTTCTCTTTTTGCTTCCTTTTTCAAATTTTGGTAAAAAGCCAAAACCATGAAGTCTTTCCACAGTTCCAGAAAATTCCCAGTTTGGAAGAACCAAGGTGGAATTTACCCATTCCCCAGCTGCCCATCTACAAAGCTCTAACACTGTCTTGACAAGAGCCTTCTGGGTGAGCTGCCAGGGGGATTGAGCCCAGAGGCAGCCTCCTTTCCTCAAGCACCTTGTCTTGACCAGGGTCACCAGGGGGGCATATGCTGTTCAAGCACCCACTGAAAAGTTCTTTTGTCTCTGCCCATAGGCCAAAAGCTTTCCTAGTGCTGTAGTGCTGTTACAGTCAGATCATTACTGCATATGAAAAATATAAATTAATTAAGCCCAAAATAAACATAAGGGTTTTGTTTGGGTTTTTTCCCCATCCTAAGGGGCATGTTTCTACAAGAAAAATATGAGCAGAAAACTCTGTCAGAGCCAAATCCCTTGGAATGATGCTTTCTCATGCCAAGGTAACATCAGAGTTTCTGGGATGCAGAAGGTCAGCAAAGAAATAATTCCTGCTCCACAACTTACGCAGCCAGTGTCAGGCTTGCTGTTATATCTGCTACTGGAGAAGAAGCTAAGAGAATGCTTACCTTGTGGAGGGCAAAGTCTTCTCAGCTTTGGGGTTAAAATAGCAAGGAGATTAAATCAACTTTGCCAATACTCCAGTTTTTCAATTGGGCTAACTTCAAAAGTACCCTGCCTTCATACTTCTTAAAACCCTAAATTAATCTAGTTTGGCTAAGAACTCCCTCTTTTCTTTCCCATCTTGACCCGCAGTAAACTTACTCTAAGTACTATTTATCAATGTAAGGTTAAAGGTTTCAACTCTTCCTCCCAACCTGCCTGATCCAGAGTTTTGCAGAAATAAAGACTTTAGTTGGAGAGTGTTAGTATAGAAAATAGCAGAAGAGCCATACTGTAGCTGTCTGAAGGTGTCCGGTCATCCACATCAATCAAAGTCCCCTCTGACCGGCTTCGTGGAATTTCTTCACTGGTTAGGGAATCTGTTCCACTACTGGAAGAATTTTCCTCCTAGAAGACAGTTAATTACGTAAAACATCAGCAAGTATGCAATTTGAGAAAGAGAAAACTGTTGAAGGATAATTGAGCTTTGTTCCTGTAGTGTGACATGAAAAAAAAGTGCAGGTATAGATTATGAGTAAGTTTATGAACTCTGTCCAAGAGCGTCACAATCCTGAGTGAGTCTTACGATCGTATGTGCCTCAAACCCAGCAGATGCTACAGCCACAGTACAATATGATACCCCAGCCCATAGTGAAGTCCAATAACTCACAAAATTAAGTGTCTTGTAATTGGAACTGAGCCAGTTATACAATAACTTCCATTCAGGTCTTGGATAAAATATTTTTTTGAAGAATAGACGTCCTACCTTCTGTTTTTGGGTAAGTTTGAGTAGAATCACTAAAGTGGAAGATCTATATTTGTTACTTTCCATGCCAATTAATAGAAAGCATTTTCATCCCTTTCTGCTTTATTATTCTTTTTCTATTTCTCCCTGAAAGAAGATCAGTTCAGATTTCCTTTTAGTCAGTCCAAGAATGACTTAAAGTATCCTTCCTTAGGGACCACACCAGCAGAGCAACAGCCTAAGAGAGGATATTCAGGTCTCTCTTCTTCCTTGTTCTGGCTACAAGAAGTTCTCTTTCATTTTGGTGCAGCTCCCTTGAGCCTGGCAACAGAGGGATGAGCCTCTCAAGGTACATTGCCTAATGCTGAGGAAAGTAGGAATAGTTTTGTCTCCTAAAGAAAGAGGAGTTACAGTAGTTTCAAACAAGCATTCAGTATCCTACATGCTGAAATTACTGTATCCCAGAAACAGAAGCTAGAGGAAATGAAATATGAGAGATCTTTTGTGCAGAAAAGCTCTTGAAGTTAAAGCTAAAAACCAAGACATCACCCAGAGACTTTCCCAGAATCCTCTCACACATCCTATATGTAGTGAGATATAAATGCTGATGACCAAGAGATACATTAAGATATCTGGGGAAAAATGAGACAAAGAAACAAAGAAGGGGGAGGAAGAGAGAAGGAAAAAATCCAGAAGGCTTTGGGTCCATACATGGAATACTATAGTCGGCTTTGTTCAGGAGTCTGAAATATTGCAGCCTGTTACTCCAAACATTGCAGCCTAAGCAGATCTCATTTTATCATGTTTAAAATGAAGAAAAAAGGAATGGGCCTGTTTCTGCTGTGGCTGTAAGAAAAAGGAATTTTCAGTTCCAGTTCTAGTAGGTGAGTTATGGGAAAAGGAAGCATGCTTTGTATCGAAGCATTACTGCACAGAAAGCAGAAGCCAGCTGTTTTCATTGTACAATGCCATGATTTAGGATATCTCTTTTTTTCACTGCAAATGTAAATTTGAACTTTTTGCTCTCCCCGCAAGAGATACCTTCAGCTAATGGCAGTCTGTTCAGGTGCTGTTTTGCACACAAGCACTGTGCAAGGCTGAGGTCAGGCACAGCTCAACAGTCACCCAGCACCTCCGAGGGCTGTACAGACTTTCAGGTTCCTTTGCTACCAGACATCT
The DNA here is from genome assembly GCA_013398955.1 of Callaeas wilsoni. Taxonomy (NCBI): domain Eukaryota; kingdom Metazoa; phylum Chordata; class Aves; order Passeriformes; family Callaeidae; genus Callaeas; species Callaeas wilsoni. The sequence continues at coordinate 63,147 of VWPU01006317.1, forward strand.
CTTTTATTTGGCCTTTCGTGTCCTAATTTCAGCTAGTAGGTAAAGCTAGCCTCCAACGCCAATACATTCTGGCTTCTGGCACTAGTACCCCGCCAGAACAAAACTGGAAACTAAAATGCCTCCTTAATCCCAACACCCGTAATTCCAAGATATGACATTCCACATCTGTATAAAGACACTACTGTTTCTTCTGTCTCTGATAAGTGACAGTATATTTGATAATGTATACTGACTCCTTCAAAGGAAATTAATTTTGCTTTGCTGCTGCATCTCAAGATGCTGAAAAACTGAACATATTATATAAAAAAAGCAAGATTTTTATTTCTGGCTTTTATATACACATTGTGGAAGTTTAATTGCACCAGCATAAGGTATTCATAGTCTGAAATCTCAATAAATGTGCAAAAAGTAAGTCTTCTTTTTACAATACCAGTGTACTTGTTGTCAGCACTAATCTCTGACTGACAATTTACTGATAATTCACAAATGAATTTAAGAACGGTTCTTTAAATAGTTAAAACACCTACAATTATTTCAGTAGCTGCATAAAGTGGGAGTCAGTAAATAAGGATGAAGAAAGGGCACAAGAGTAAAAATGTACAAGGGCTAAAAAAGGAAACCCATGGAGAAGGGAGAAGAAGAAAAGAAGAGAGAAAGAAAAACAATCTCTTTACCCAGTGGGATTATATTGACAGAGACATGACAACAAGATTGCATATGGAAGTTTTTTAAACAATAAGGACTTCTGTAAATAGAATAAACCATTTCCTAAAAGTTCCCGCTGGGAATTCCTCAAAATGTTCATCACTAGCCTGGCACAGAGATAGAAAAGGCAGATACTGAAAAGGAAAACCACTTTCAAAAATAATCCTCCACCCCCATGAAAGCATTTCTTGGTATGACAACATGATGAGGGATCCCTTGTGATTGAGGCATGTCTTCAGGCCAGCCAAGAAGAGGATGAGAGAAGGGGGGGTATATAAACATTCCTGGGCAAAAGATGACCACATTTGGCCAGCGTGTGAAGGGATGTGGGAAATGCTGGGGACAAGCTGTACGCACACCACTGGGTACCAGGCAATGGGCCTCCTGCACAGGGTTACATGAGCTGACACCAGGGTTGGCTCCCACCTCTTCTCTGTTCCAGCCTGAGTGCTGGGAATGGCTAAAGCCCCAGTTCCTTTCTATGAGACTAAGAAAATAGGAAAACCAAATGCTTACGCTTTTCCATGGATACATTCTGTGATAAAATAACATCCCAAATTAAACTTTTGATAGCAAAAACCTATTAACTAGGACTTACCTGAACAAACTCTGAAGAACAATCATTCACAAGAGAAGTGAGATCGATGCATGTGGGATATACAGCCATACTGATCAGCATTGAAAAGGAAAGCTATAAAAAGCTTTTGCTGCAAAAAGAGGGAACTGTATCGGAAGAACCAGAGACCAAGCTTTTCCTTTGCTGTAGCTACTGAATAAGATGTAAACTGACAAGTGCTTAATGGGGCAAGGAATTATTTGACTGATGGCATGTCAGCTCACAGTGGGAAGTCAGGAGGGAATGAAGAAGTGAAGAGGTTGGAAAGAGATCATCTGTGGAGGTGACCAGTGAGTGAACCTCAGCGACTGCCGAGAGACGTGGCATTTTCTATATGAGGGCAAGCAACAGTTAGCCAGGTGCGCTCTGCTGGGGATTGCTTGACCCATAAGAGCATGTAACTCAGCACCCAGAGCACTGCTGGCAGGCACATTGCAGCACTGTTACAGAGGAAGAAAAATGCACCAGATGCCCTAGAGGAAGAAGAACGTCTTGAGTAGGAAGTTCGGTTTCACAGAAGTCAGGAGATAGATTTGCTGCAGATGGCATTTTTGCTGCATAAAATGCCTGCAGAAATTTCTTCCAGGTCTTTCAAAATTCAAGTGCACCTTTTTGTTTTTCCCCAGTCTCACTACCAAAAAAAACCATAGCCTTCTGTCTCTAAAACAGTGGTAATGAAGAAAATAAGAAAAGCCCAAAGGCAAACACTTTCCCACTGCCTTTGCCTTCCAAAATAAGGGAACACATTCTGTTGTGTTTTTTAAGTATCAACATTCCAGAGCAAAACACTAGCAATTTATATTCCATTTTACCTTAATCCTTCTTCAAAATAAGGTTTTGTTAAGAATAGAGCTCTCCTGTGGCCATGTCTCCCCATGGACTTCTAAGTGTTCCCCACACAGATGGTGCTACCCTTATTTAAAAAGATTCATGGCCTTTGTATCCCGAGGATGAAGTTTATGCATTATCAGTGAGAGAACAAGAAACAGAAACAGATGATGGTGAGATGTCTCATTCCTCAGGCTCATTTTTGGGTGACATGAGGGAAAACGACTTGCTAGTAATATAGGTTGGGTTGGTAGACTTTCAAGCTTGTTTCTGAAAAAGGAGAAATGTTAAATGAATGTTAAATAAAATGTTCCTCATCTAACCAATTACTGAGTATGCTGAATTATTTAAATTCTATTATATGGAGACAAGAAAAGGAATTCTAAAGAGATGGCAAAACACAGAAGAGGGATTGTTCCAGAAGGACTGCACATCACCAGCAAACCTTAAACACTGCCCATTCTCAGCAGACTAACATATTTTTGAGTAAACATTAGCTACAGTAATGGGCCATATTTTAACTGTACCTTGGCTCTTGTGGCCTAGAACAGCTTTATGCAGCTCAGAGTTTGGTGAGAGGCTCTTGGACCCAAGTTACTAATCTTTGATTACAGGCCTGAACTGTGGTGCTGTAGGCAATGGCAGTACAGCATGGTAAATGGAACATTCAGCTGAAGTGAGGAAGCCTTCGACTTATTTTAGTCTGGTGCATGTGAGGCAGTCAAGGAAATGCATCTGTAACTCACTTCTGACAGAGATAAAATTGACTTTTAATGTTCAGCATTGAAAGCAGTCAACCCCTAACTTGCTAATACTCAAGCAGCAACATTAATGATTTAGTATGACCCAATACCTTGCCATTTTTACAATAATTATAGAAAGGAATTTTCAACAGATATATCTACTGGTTTACTCTGTTGCTAGTTGCCAAGTTTGGTAACTACTTTTTCAATGTTCAAAAAATTTATCACCCTGTGGGAACTGCAGAGCCATTCACACTGAACCCAGGGCTTAGACTTTCTGCAGACCCAACATATCTGCATGGCTGCTTGGAACTGACACAATCACTGCTTGTAATACTTCATCCGAGCTGGAGCTGAGGGGTAGAGCTGGCACTCTCAACACAACAAACATGGGAATTGAAGTGGGTCATCCTCTCAGTAGATTTCCACTATTTTGCAGGTGGGTTTTTATAGCCTCTACTCAGCTCTGCGCAACCCAGAACTGACTGTTTTGCAGCCTGTTTGGGGAGCACTCTGCAAGCAAAAATAGCTATACCATAGACACTCCCTCCACAAGGCAAGTATCCTTCCTTCCCTTCCACACATCTACGCTTCTATAACTGCTTATTATAAGCATAAGTGGTAGAGTGTTTATTTTCAGTTATAAACTTTATGTTTGGGAATATTGCTTTCCAGAAGCCTCAAGAATTTGTAGTTAAGTATGGATGTTGTGTTTTGGATTTTAGCTACCATTCTGAAATACTCCGTGGTTTCCTGCTTCACCTCAGGATAAAAGAAACATGTTCTACTTACTTTACTAAGTAACTTCTTCAAAAACAGGAAATGGAACATAAAAATCTCACTAACTAATTAATTAAAGGATCCAACTTTGCACTATGAAATTGTAATATTTCTTCTTTTTGATGAACAGAGAAAACATTGTAAGTTTATTAGCCTAATTCTTCTATGGATTTATGTCCTTACACCTGTAAAAACAATAGTTAAAAATCACACTGGATTCTGACTTAGTGTTTATACTTGTACATGCTTTGGAAACACAGTTAGTTGCTTCACTTTTGGAGGTTCTGTGAAAAAACTTTTGGTTCACAGAGATTACAATACTAAAAGTATTGTAATATTGTACTACCGACTGAAGCCAACAGCTAGTCCTTCAAAGTGGATATTGAAAGTACTCCGTAAGGAACACCTTTAATTTAGAAGTTTCATTACAAAATAAAATTTCCATTTCTAGGTGCCACAAGTGTTTCAGTGTCACCATAATTAAGCATTAAATATTGCAGAGGAAGGCAAAGCCTGTATCTACCATCTTCTGCGTGTGAACTAGAGCCCTGCTGCCTTTCCCTAAGTATTTTTAATGTTTGCTAGAATGACACAGAAGCCTCAGCTATCAACGTTTTTAATCAACCTAGAGAAGTGGGAGCTACCAGGATTCTCAAAATCTCTGTTAGCTATTTATACCCCTGTGAACTATAGCTGTAATCACAGGTTTTTAAGTATATGATATCTCCAAAGTACTCTCCATATTATTTCATTACCCTGATTTCTTCTTCTCTTTCCGCTAAGTTAGATCTTTTCTCACATCCAGGCTGCTTGCAGGAATTTCTGGGTCTTTAACTGTGCGGCTTGCCTGTCAGTGGCAAGCAGAGACAAAGGCTGAGACATCTGCCCTCTAGCTTGGCTTAGAGAGCGCTCCCAAGCCTGCCTAGTATTTATTATGTCCTTCCCTGGGAAAGGCTCATGCCTGAGTCTGTTAATGCCACAAGTCAGCTTTGAGCAGGACAGATATGAGCTGTGGTCTTTGAGGGCAGGAAGCAGTGGTGGGGGACAGAAGTAGCGGTAGCATAAACAGAAATCCTTTGTATGCCTCAGAGTCTCTGGGGCATGACCAAAAAGGAAGAAAAAAAAAGGCTTCCTCTGTCCCAAAGACTTGATTCTGGCAACACTCTTCCAGCTTTTCCAGTTATATATAGAAAATAGCACATCTACTATCCAGCCAGAAAGAAGCAAAGGATCCATTTTCCAGACAATCAAACCCAGGTCAAGTAGTGAAGTAGTTCTTCAGTTTTTTCATAGAAACTGGCAATCAGGCACTTCTGAGTTACATGTTTCATAGAAATAATTACTTTTAAATTTAAGGGCTGAGCGCAGGCAGGGAAGAAATCCCTCTTGACTTTCAACATTTAAACACCTCATCTGTCCCAGTGATGTGATAAAAAAAATCCTGCAAGAGCTGTGCTCTCTTCACAGCATCAGGGTAAAGCAGAATACATCAAGGAAACCACCCACAGAGAAAGACCAGTATTTTAGTTGCTCATAGCTCTTAAAGCTCTTGAAATTATTATTATAATTAATATTAACAACAGATTTTGAGCACTCAGATGATCTGGATATGTTGCAAATATGTAGGATGGTTTTTCTGCTATTTCAGACTAAGAATGTTATGAAAAAGTAATGTGACTGACACTATGTCAAGATCCAGTCTTGAACATCCAACTGTGGAACTAAATTGCCTGTCAGTGTGCTGCCTGGATAGCGACACTTTATTTTGGACAGGTGTAGATTAAAGATGCATGAGCAAAGTACGCAATGAGAACCTTGCAGGAAATTGAACCTGATATCCAGGCATATAGAAGGTGCTTTTAGGCTTCTGGTGTCCTGGTTTCAGCAAATTGAGGTGAGTGCCCAGAGAAGGATACAGGGGAACACTACAATGCGCTGTGCCTTTGATGAGATAAGGTACTAGAAAAGCTTCTTTCCATAAGCATGGCAGAATTCTGCCTCAACACAAAGGAAAAACATGTCAGAAAGTCTGTACTGTCAGGTGGACCTTTTTACATGGAACCCCTTTGGTTTGATGTTGGTTAACTGGGAGGGGGGACAAAAAGCCCCAATACACATACCAACCAAAAAATGAATTAACACAGTAACAGACATGAAGGCTTTGCTTTGCAAGGTTTAAACTATCTCAGGCAAGCTTTCAAAACACATAAACAAGCAAAAAAGGTGCCCCAGTTGTGTAGGGCAAGAACGGCATGGGGAAGAGGGGGGAAGCATGTCAATCACTTGTTCCATTTCTCTTGGGAAATATAAAGGAAGATCAGTACTGAGATGACAGAAACAGTGGAAAATGTGTTACACATGATCAGCTCAACATGGAAAAAATTAATAAAACAGGCAACTACCTTTTTGGGGAAAACAATTACATTAAATATAGTAGAAGAAAGTAAATCCATTTGGCAAGTATTCCTTTGGTTGTAATTAGAGGTAAGTTCAGAGAGCTAATAACTGCAACCATAATCATTCTTCAATGCATCCACAAATTACATTTCACTCTACTTGACTGACCACATAACAGACACAGGGAACATGTACCAGCACAAATAGTATGTTTGATAGATTGCAATAATATTCACAAGGAAAGACTGTTACCTATTTTTGTGTATTGATCTGTTTTGACTGAAGGACTTGTTCAATAGTCCTTGACACTTTAAGAACATGGCAAAAAGAGCATCAGAGACGCAGTCTTCATCACAGAGACAACTTCCAAGATATACTTCAGAAAGTAAATCTTTCCTTTGTTTCTTTTTATGGCAATTACAGTTCTCAAAGTTTGGTTGGATCTTTCCTCCAGAAGTGAGGCATCATTACATTTAAAACATTTGTGCCTGTGTTGTTAATAATAGTCTGAGCTGTCCATTAAGTTACACCTGCCAATATTTTAAAGTTATTTTTGACAATGTAATTTTGAAGGGAGGAAGGGAGGGGAGTTCATAAAAATGCATTTTGTTCTCTGAAAGCCAAAAACAGCACCTCTCATTATACTGCAGACTCTCCCTTTACGTAACAATCACACATGCTCTTGACAAGAAAAGGCCCAGTTATTTCTATCAAACAGAATACATGTTTAAACGGATAGTTTCTCTACTAATGAAGGACATTTGAGCCTCTGAACTGTACTCTTAACTCCTACTCTTTAACAGTATTGCTAACCAAATACTTTCACTGAAATAATGTGACTGCCAGATTGACTGTAAAATTGTGAAGATCCAGTAACAAAAATGAAGTCAGAGGAAGATGAACTGCTATGCAATATCAGGTCCCATTTAATGATCCATCTCCAATTACAGAAGACTGCACATTTCAGAGGAAAAAGGAAGTCCTAATTATGAAAATGAGGAACTGCTACTTCCAGTATTGCTGGTAGTTTTAGAACCAAAATGACAGTGATTCTATCTCAAAAAAAAAAAAAAATTAAATACAGTGTACATTATCACTGTGGATCTTCTTCTAAAGGAGTAGTCAAGTTGGAGAAGATTTGAGGCAACAAGTTTCCAATAAATTGCATGCCTTTGTGTGTCTAAATTTAGGTTTTAAATCTAGCTGCTTTACAGGCTCATTCACTGAGCTGTATATTCCTGCCTATTTGGAGGGGGGCATCTATACTTTTGGTCATTAATGTTTGGAACAATAAGCAGAATAACATGTTCAATCTCATCCACTTTTATGCAGCAGTTACAGTCACTCTTCAGCAGTTTTCTCTTTTCAGAAGTGAAAGCAAGAAATGTAAGAGATAGTTGTTCCAGGTCTCTTCTTCCTCCAGTCCCTATATTCTTTAATCACCTTCATTCTCTCCACTGCACCACATTCTCTCCACTGCACAACTGTCTTTTCAGCAGCAGTTCTCCTTCTGGTGATGCACACCATTAGTCTAGATGCAGTATCTCAGTGGAAAGCCAGTTTTCCCATCCAGGAAAACCACATTATTATATTGCAATGGATAGTATTGCCCACTGGAAGAATCTTAAGGCTGTGTATTCTCTTGTCCTGGCTCCCTGAACAGCTCAGACACAGAAGCCACTCCTGAGGTTCTCACCAGACAGTTGGCTGATCTCCAAAATCAATCAGTGAAATATTTGTACAACAAATTGAAGAAGTTCCCCACGTTAGCCCAGGCATTCTTGTGCTGAATTTTATCTCACATTGTCTCTATTCCTCCCAAAAGCAACAGCAGAGCTCCAACTTGCTTTTCCAACATCCCTGTCCATCAGGCTGCTACAGGCACACTATCTTTTCACTGGTTCCTGCTTTTCCTTCTGAGCCAACATCGCTGAGGGTAAAATTTGATGGAGCACCTGAGAGAGCTGTAATTGCTCAGGAATATTATGACCTGGCACTATACACTGATGGGTGCCTAATAGTGCAAGAAATCTATTCCACACAGCTCTATAACACCTTTCCATACTGTTCGCCATGATGAAAGCTTAATGTTAATACTAACTTAATGTTATTTCTTCTCTGCATTTAATATGGCAGTGGTGCAAAGAGAAAGAAGGCATAAAGCTCTTGCTTCCTTCTTTTTTATTTGCTTCCCTATCTCCACACAGGTTCACTGGCTATGACACTGTGTTAGAGACTTTGAGGGAATGAGCACAGGACAGAAAATGAGGATGTCAGTGGCTCAAGCTCTGTAACAGAGAAGACTGTCCCCTCCATTTACATTTCAAAGGGCAAATCCCCCCCTCAAACCAACCCCTAAGTCATCATAAATTTAATCCTTTTACATACAAAAAATAGTCTGTTTACTTGCATAAAAAATTTTGTTTGTCCCAAAAAATCTGGCTGACCTCCTGAAATAAAAAAAATGGCTGAAGAGATGCAGTCACAAATTGCTTAGAAAGTTAGGCTGAAAGCAAACTTATCAAATTCCCAAAGAGTACCTGTCAGACACCCCTGCAGAAAATCTCCAGGAAAATTATTCAGAAATGCTGTTGATTATACACCATCAATTCAAAATATCGGCCCAGACTTTCATTTCGATTTTTCTGTCTCAGCAAGCTTTACTATTTTTCACCACAGCTTACATTATTGCCTTTCCAGCAAAACTGGAGGGCTGTAGATCAGTAACTCTTTGATAGAATCACAGCATTTCATTATGTTTTGTCCAACTTCTCCCTTGGTCTGTCCCTGTCTCCTTCCCCCCTTCCAATCAAAAAAACCAAAACAAAACAAAACAAAAAAACCAAACCCTAAACCAAAACAAATCCACAACTCCAATCACTCTTGCATTCTTCCAAGAACTTTTACAAGCAGAAAATTAATTTTCACCGAGAAAACTGGTGAAAGAACTGGCAACTCTTAAGCCTCATGACAATCCTAGTGCCAATCCTTTGCTTTGCCCACCCTTCACAGACACTGAGCATGCTCGTCTTCCAATTTTATACAGACTAAGCAAGTTCAAGATTTTATACTATTAAGTCTTTGAAAAAGCTGAAGCTCCATGATGTCACTGGCTTCTTATACAAAAAGAAATCTGGGTGGCATTTATCATCTAAACCCACCTCTGTAGTCCTGTGATGCTCCACTCACTAGAAAGCATAATCATCTGGTATACAAAGTGAAACTGCTCTATAGGCTATTGCCATTCCACGGAAATTACAGAAAATTGATTTGAGACCACTAGAATATTTAAACATCATGCAAAACCACATTAATTTCACAACTACTGCTTGGAATTGAAATTTTTGTGTGATGTCTAGAGTTGTTTTTTCTGACAGCCTGTCTTGCAAGATGGGGAGGATAATCTCCACCTGCTGAAGGAACCTACCAGCAGTGTCCCATATATTGGCTACAGCAGACTGAAAGGAACACACATCCATCTCAAGTATCACTAAACAGCCCAGGGCGCAAAGTCCCTCCAGGTACCAGCACAGGCTGTTTCTTTTGGGATCAATGCTTCTGGGAAGCTAGAGGTTTTCTAGCTGGCCTGTTTCAGTCTGATCAGTAACAGCAGAACAGTCTTTACTCTAGACAGAAATGAACCAAATACAAGGTTATGAGTGAAAGAAACTACAATCCAGACCTCACTTACAACAGCTTTTTAGTGCTTTGATTTTCCTAATTAGGAACCTGAAGGCACCTGCCATGTGGTAGCTCAGAGAATTCAGCCTATTCAGCAACACCTTCTAAATGCCAGCCCTAAAGAAAAACTTTTTCTGGTCTCACCTTCGTAAGTTTACTGTCCTTGCTCCATTTGTATCACAGTGTGGGAGGAAGAATTCACAGCCCTTCCAAAAGGTCACTGACTTTGATGATCAAAGCATTCCCTTACCCATCTCACCTCCTTGGCAGTAAGTCTTGAGTTTTACACCTTTAACTAGCTCCTACACCTCAAGATAATAAGGTTCAAAATGTGTGTTTTGTTATGTGAAATACTGCTGACCCACATATGCAAAATTCCACTGTTTTTCCTAAACAAATTTGTTATTTCATGTTGGATTTTTTTTTCTATAGCGATCAATACATACAATACGTTTACAGTGCAATTGAAAGATTGTTTAGGTCAATCAGCTCACTCCTACCATTGCCCATATATCCTTGCCGTCACTGTCAATGGTTGCTTGATTAAAGTATACAAGTGTCATGGTGCCCTAAATATCATAGACATTCTTTTAACATTTAGCTTACAAATAGCAAATCAAGCACACACCTTGATGTGCACCTTGATGCATGACAGCAAGTAACTTTGCTTAAGGCATTTTTCCTTGGCTGTAATGAGACAGGAGATTCCTGTTATTTGTTTTATCTCTATCCTACAGACACATGTAATCCTGATTGTGCAATTTATTGAATGTGTTTTTCAGCCTCCCTTTTATGGAAATTATTCATCCATATTTCAGGTCACTGATGAAGACAAGCAGATATTTACAGAACATAGGAGTCTCCAACAAAGTGTTGTCTAGTGCAAAAAAGGAAAGAAGGGCATGAAGTATGTCAATCAATACTCCAATTAAATATATTCTGCTTCCAAAAATTCATCTAAAATTTAATTTGGCAAGTATTCTTGGAGGTGCATGGTCCAAATGTTGGCCAGCATGAAGTTAGTTTAGGTCAGCACCTGACAGATCACCACCCAGGGTTGTATTTGTATCCGTTCCTTCATCTGTAAAAAATAGAAATATGTACAACTTTGCTCAAACTTAAATCATTATGATCTAAACACCTTCTATAATGTAGTATTTTTGTGTTAGCTATTATACAGCTATGTCACATCCACCAGAAGTGAGAAGTATTACACAGAAGGTCATCAAGGAGAACATAAGAAGATATTTGCCTAACATGGTGCAAGTTCTAATCTTCAGAACTTTAGGAGATTTCACTCCACACCAAGAAGAAATGATGTTACACCCAACAGTCTTGATAAATGTAACTAAACAGTTTGCTCTGTTGTGAAAATTGGTTCAGATCATTCTATTTTGCAGCACAAATCCATCTCAAACTGTTGATTTTAGCAATATTTTACAATCATAAATCACTGTCTATCATCATCATTCAGTATGTTGAATCACTAGCATCCACACAACTAATTTCATTTTAAAGTTCTTTAGCGATTAGCATTTAAAAAAACTTGAGGCTTAACTCATAATCCATAAGTGAACTTTTTGCCTACAGGGAAACAGAGTGAGCTTTCGTTGCGCTTTCTCCATATTAGGAGAGACATAATTTGCCACCTAGGAAACATTTAGGTTTTTCAGCCTCACAGACCTATTTGTGCCAAGACACAGTTTCTGGCATCGCAGGCATAAAAACCTGGCAAATCCTACAGTTGATAATTTCAGAATCACTAAATTTGATTTATTCATAGATTTCAAAGCAAAAAACCCCAACAAAACAATAATCTTTCCTCTTCCTATGAAAAATCAAGGCCATAGAATTTTACCTAGCTGTTAGTGTGACAAGCTGTGTGATTGTAACACTTTTTATTGAATTGAAAATGTTAAAAAAAAAAATCCAATTCTGGGCCTTGGAGCTTGTGTTTATATTCTGTTGGGACTCAAATCAGGGTTTTCTTTTACTTTTTCATTGATGTTCTGGTAGAACTAGCTGGAACAGCATCCCTCTGCTAAGCTTCATACAAATACATAGAAAGCAGAGCCTCATAACAACAAACTGATTGTTTAATGCACAAGATAAGGAAGGGTAGGGATGGGGGAAATGGAGATAGACAAATATACACATCATAAAATCATAGAATAGTTTGGGTTGGAAGGTTATTTTTGAAGGTAACCTTTGAAGGTTAACTAGTCCAAACTCCAAACCAAGACGAGATGACTAAAGCACAAAGAAAGTAATAATCATATTCCAGTGTCTTCCACCCCTACTGTAAGAATGGTGTAAACATGTGCTAACACCTTAAAAATCCAGCTCCAAACAGCTTTCCCAGACCACTCAGAAAATCAGCGAATGGGAACAGGACTTGAAAGTGCCATGGGAAGAGAACTGTCACTAAGACCAAAGGGATGAAAATAATTGCATAAATATCACAAGAGCCCTTCTCTGTCCTCAAGTGCTCACACCCTGAAAAGGCAATTAACTGGAGCAAGGTGGGTATTCATAGTACCTCCTGGCAGCCTTTGACACTGCTATGTTTGTCTTCCCTTTACAATTATGGGCAGAAATCAGATATAAGTAAGCTGTAGCTATGTATAAAAGGTCACAGAAAATTACTGATATACACACACACACCTTACAGTGTTTCTCTCTTCCATGTCTTCAATTATCTGGTAAAACAATTTAATAGTAGCCAAACTTAGAAGTATGACACTACTTATTATTGAAAAAAAAATATTTGCAGTGATGGCAAATACAACTTCCATTAAGTTCAGACTTCCAAAACATTGTCCTTCTGTTGCTGCTACCATTTATTACATGAGATGAGGAAAAGTCTAGGGAAATTCCTACTTATCTGGGCAGCACGTGAGTAATGTACACAATATGTTTTGCTGTGTGGTTTGTGACTGCAGTACAATCATTACCAGTTAAGATACACCAGGGAATTCCAAGGTGCAAAGGGCTCTTCTACATGTTTTCCTGATTAGTAGCACTTTTCTGCTTTTCCATATTCGTATCCACTGCTCAATGCAAGACAGGAAAGAAGAAGAAAAGAAGAAGAAAAAAAGAGAAAAGAAAAGAAGAAAAGATGAAGAAGAAGAAGAAGAAGGAAAAGAAGAAAAGAAAAGAAAAGAAAAGAAAAGAAAAGAAAAGAAAAGAAAAGAAACCCTGAGCAGAACAATCTGTCATTACTCATGTTTGAGACACTATAATTTCACACAGAGCAACAGGTAACCATTAGTGCTACAGGAATTAGGGCAGTACTACGAATAAATTAATATTTCTTGTCTCTCTGCAGTGTCCCACCCCTCCCACTTTTACAGTGATCCTGTTAAGCCTAGTGGATCAGAATGAACCCAAGAAGGCTATCATCACATCACAGCGCAGCCTTTTCTTCAGGACTTAGAGAAGATATTGCATGAGATCATGTATGAATATAAACAAACCACTTCAAAGTCTCGTCAGCTGTCCCTCCCCCGAGTTATTTCAGACAATGTCATTTCCTTTTAATTACTCAGTTTGGTGCATGTAGAAAAACAGTTTATTCTCTATGTAAATGCATATCCAAACTTTGGTCCCATTTAGGATCATAGGACAGAAGTTAGGCTGTAGAATTTGCCACTGATGGGTCACAAGCTTTGTGTTGACTCATGAAACTTTTGAGGTTTTTTACAAACGTAGGCTCAACTTGACAACTCCTTGTCAAGTTGTTACATGAATGTTTTGTGATACAGCTTATTCAGCCAGGAGAAAGGAGCTGCTTCCTTCGGCATGATGGCAGGATGACTGGCACAATGGACAAGAAAGACTGTTGGCAGTTATTAGCAGGTAAAGAGGAAACCTGAAATAATATAATTATATCTAACTAGAGGTCAGTGCAGATTAAAGTATAAACCAATATGCATTAGAATCAATTTAAATACTTGTGAACCTCCATTTAATGCAGGGCAATATTATGTGCTTCCATGGAGAGATAAAGAGGGAAAGAGATTAAAGAATTGGTTCAGAGCAAGCCTGGAATAGAAGGGTCAAGCTCCCAAGCCTTCAAAGTATTAGAAAAGAGTTGAGATCATGTGGCATTGTGCTTGGGGCTAAGCCTGGTCTTGGGGATGCCATCTGACTGGGTGGCTGGCTGTCTGGCTGCTCCAGAAAACAGCAGTCCTACATCTCCTTTGTATCAACACTAGTGCTTATCTGGTCTCACCAGGAGCTGGTCCAGGCACAATGACTCAGTGTTCTCCTGTGCTGGCCTGCAGGAAGCAATGGCTAGGTATGAGAAAGGGGATTACCCCATTCTGCAGCACGCAGCCATTACCGAGATTAAATGGAGCACAAGGAGTTACCCAAAGTAAAGTGGCAGCTCTCCATTGCACAGGTGTGCAGCAAAGAAGAACACAAAGATTTGTGAGTACTTTCGGTCTGCAGTGAAGGCAGACTTCCTCTAAAAATTCAAAAAGATCTTTTCCCCACTGAGAGAGCTGAAGAAAACGGCAAAATAGTCTACGCTTTACATTTTGGACTGAAAGAATTGTCATCTAGAGTCTTTTGTAAATACATATCCCGACTATAAGACCTCAATTATTCTCTTCTGGGCTGTGGGATTCCAGAGCATTTCAGCCTGCAGAGTCACCCACACAGCAAGGGAGAGGCAGCATATAATATAGCTTTCAGCTGAATAATCAGCTGTCTTCTCCTTGAGCAGGCTGGCCTACAAGGTGAAGTTCACCTGCACAAGAAAAGGACTCCTACTCTTACAGAAATTAATCAGTATATGCCTCCTATAAAACTTCAGGTACATCCAAGCCTAAAAACTTTTGCTCATCACTGAAAGGACACCCAACCAGAGCCCTAAACATCCCCTGCCACAAGCTATACAATTGTTTCAGTTTTCTGATGTTTTCAGTGGTTCAAAGCCCTGATTCAGCTTCACCACTGCTCCTTGGTAGAGATGTACTGCAGTGACTCCACATATCAAAGTACACAATAGGCGCTTTGGGGAAACTCTGGAGGGTAGAAAGGGAAATTCAGTGGAAAGTGATATGACTGTGTTTGCTCACAAACCAAAATTACTGAGATTATTAACACTAGAGCAGACTATGAAGAACTATGGGAAAACCTAAATCAGACAGCTTGAGATTAGGTTTGCTGTAGATAACAAGAGGTGCTCTCAAAAAAGAAATTTGAAATTACTCATAAACATTGATTTCTAGACTAGTTGAAATTTCTTAGGAAAAGTTTAAGCATGACCTTCACCAGTTTAAAAAGGATGTGCAGAAATGCAAATGATACACTCATCTGTACAGAGAAGTAGATGAAAATATGGTAAAATATTGCAGGGCTAATTGAAGTACATGTTTTCCATTAGTATATGGTGTCATCTTTACTTTGGAATTCAATTTCTGTAAAAAGCCCACCTGTTTTCTCCTGAAATTACAGACCTGAAGGAGATGAACTGAAAATAATTTCACAAATAGGGCAAGAGATGTGAGGAAAAGGCTTTCATAGAAGTTAAAAAGATCTAAGGTAAAATTAGACTAAACATTTGGTGATAGCAGCAGTGTATGGGACATCAGGAAAGGGATGATATTCAAGTAGCTTTTTTTATCTTTCCAAATCATGTTTCATTTCCCATTGTGGGATCTGTGAGGTAAATTGCTACTCTATGCAGTAGGAGAAGTGATAGGAAAGCCTATAGTTCTAGACAGAACTATGCTTATTGTTTTACAAATTTTGTTATAAGTATTCACCATGTTTGTGGTGTAGAAATATGATGAACTACAGCTGCCACTACTGCAGAGCTCAGCTCTTCAGACAGGAGGACATCCTTTAGAGATCATCAGATTAGGTTGACTAATTGGCTGTTCGGTCCAAAAAAAGCCAGTCTTTTGACTTTTACAGCAATGTGATTTATATTTCTGCACTTTATGTGTTTTTTGGTATTTTTTCCACGTATTTTCTATCCATATTTCGAGAGTAGACTTCCCTGCAGGGACTTGTGCTAAAGTTTACAGTAGCAGGAACACATGTAGTTTCTCAAGGAGCTTATCTATTTTGAAAAATAGAGAGGAATGGCATCCAAATTCAGAGATAGTGAGCATCAAAGGTTTTTTTACTTGGATACCATTCATAGGAACCTCTCACGGATAGTCCACCAAACACAAATATTCCTGGGCCACGGGGTAAAACGGCTATGATAGAGAGTCAAAATAAGTTGAATAACAAAGACGTGTGCAATTGAACCCAATTAGCCATTCTCGTAATAATGGGAGAAAGAGAGGGAAGAGATGCAGCACAAGAATTTAAACCAAATATTTAAATGTTAAATAAACTTCCTATTACAACATACTGCTGTGGCAAGTCCAAAGAAGGGCAAAAAAGTTGAAGAAGGGTGTACAACACAAGTATTGTGTGGAACGGCTGAGGGAGATGGGATTGTTTAGGCTGGAGAAACGGAGGATCAAGGGGAAACTTATTGCTCTCTACAACTACCTGGAAAGGAGGTTGCAGCGAGGTTGGTCTCTTTTCCCAGCTAACAAGCAATAAAACAAAAGGAAATGGCCTCAAGTGGTTCCAGGTAAGGTTTAGATTGGATATTACGAAAAAATTCTTCACCAAAAGGGCTGTCGAGCCTTGGAACAGGCTGTCCAGAGAAGTGATGGAGTCACCATCCCTGGAGGTATTTAAAAGATGTGTAGGTGTGGCTCTCAGGGACACGGTTTAGTGGCAGAGGTGGCAGTGCTGGTTTAATTGTCAGACTTTATGTTCTTAGGGGTCTTTTCCAACCTAAGCAATTCTTTGGTTCTATGACTCTGTAATCAGCCTGCTGAACACACTCCCACAGGATATTGTTGTACTACGTAGTTTGGTGAATACAAATGTGGATATTCCTTGTTTTTAATGTACCCAAGGCAAACATTATTCTCTGGCTTCTAACATGTCAATAACGAGCTTGAACTTGTGCTGTTAATCCCATTGTATATGTCCCACCCAACAAAGACACTGTGCAACTGTTTTCAGTATATAAGTTCAGTGTTGGAGCCTTTAATATTAACTACTTTCAAATACATTATTTTGGGCCAGGAAAGTGCTGCCAGTGTGGCAATTTGTGCCTCCCAAGATCTACGGAGTATGAATGATTCCCTCACTTTTTCTCTCCCTATATCAGTTGCTCAGGAGGATGCCTATTTCCCTTTCATAATAAAGCCAGTCAAATACTATTCCCAAGCTGTTAAAATTTTGATATTTCTTTTTTTAAAAATACATTCATTTGAAAAAAAGAGGTATTAGCTCAGTGGTAATAACAGGCAGGAAAAGAACAAGAACTGTTTCTTTTTGTCTTTCACTTATATCTGTCTATTTTTAAACAGACAGGCCAGCTCTACTTGTTATTTTTTAGCCATAAAGGGAGTTGGTTCAAGGTATGTCAGCGTGATAGGTCTTGCCTCCATTTAGGCTGGAGGTATTACCCTTCAAGGATTCTTTTAATAGAGAATGAATATTTTAGTGTTCAGAAGTATGTTCTCTCTAAACTCTCTTTTTCTGACTTCTAATGGCTGCCTTGTTCACAGGAAGGATTGTTAGGGGGATGTTCACCATTCTGATCCCCAATTCACAAAGCCAGAGGCCAACCCAACAGCTGCATGTGAGGAGTGTTTTAGTTCATACAGTGCTTCAATAAAACCAAACCAACCAATCAACCAGCAAAAAAACCAAACACCGCAGAGGTGCATGCGTGCACACACACGCACAGATCTACAGCAGCTCATTTCACAGAAGTAAAATGACAGAGAAGGCGAGCTTAAGACTGATTGATTAAAAATTTTACAAGGTTCACCATTATTTATTCTCTCAGCAAAGGCAATCACCAGCACTTAGCAAGTGTCTTTCTCCACACACCCCAAATCACCCTAGGGTACGATATCATGCAATTCAAAATGCACATAAGTTCTGCACCTTCTCCAGTAGCACCTGGAACTAGCAATGGCCAAAAGATAGCATTGGACTGATGCAATAGTACTAGGCAAAAAACTATTCTGATATTTCAGATCCTCCAATGTACTTTAAATGTAATCAGGAAAAGGTACTTGAAAGAAAAAAAGCAAACTCACCATTCTGGAAACTAAGACCTTTTCCCTAGATCCAAATTATGTTTTTGTTCAAGACATCAGTATTGTTGAAGGAGCACTTATTCCTGCTCTGGCTTTGAAACACTCTGGCGTGCTCAGGGTTCAGGTAGGTGCTGGAGCACACCTGGCGAGCCTCCCTCTTCGGAGTGCTGAGCAATGCCTGCTGGAATGTGCAGTCTAGCAGGAACCTGGCACCGCTTGTTCAAACAGACAGGCGTGAACCATGGGACTACATTACCCATAATTGCCTTGAGCTGGTTTATGATTACACCTGAAACCAGGAGAGGTGGTGTGGGAGTTTCACCTTAGGGGGGAGAGAGATACACAGAGGAGAAGGAGGAAGCATGTGTTCCTTGTGTGCCACTGGAGCAGACTTAGGATTTTCTACTTTCACACTCCATGTTGCAGATATATTGAACTGCTGGGAGGAGTTCAAAGAGTGGCCTTCTGATTAAGGTCAAGCTAGAAATAATTAGATTTACCAGCAGTGAATACAGTGACTGAAATTGCTTGAACCTGTATGACCGGTTTAGTCATCTCTGTGTGTGTGAGAGAGTCAGACACCTGGGTATAAGGAAGCAAGTGAAGGAGGGGTGGAAGCAGCCTAGCATATCTACAGAGGAGGGAATATAGAGACACTTGGCAGGGTGAGGAGGAAAATGTTCCATTTTAGCCTCATGTCCTTTAGGAAATAGCAAATTTTTCCTATGTGTTATATTGCAGGTGGTTTTTTTCAGTGATTTAAGAATTTCAGAATAAAGTCTAGAAGGACAAAGGTTACAGGCACAGAGAGATAAGAAAAATGGGCCAGAAATGTCACAGGGACTTGGAAAAGGGATGATTTGCTTATCCTGGTTTGATTTGCTGCCTGTGGGTTTATGACACTTAGGACTCACAGCTGAATTCCCCTTTTCATGGAAAGAGGTTTCACAGGCTTTCTAAGCCTGCATCCAAAAAGTTGAAGTATAAATCAGACAGGATAAAAAAATGGAGAAAGGCAGAATCTGAGTGGTTTATGAATGAGGTAGGGTCAATTGGTGTGCAATTTCCACCAAATAAGCAACCTGACTAAATAAGTGGTTCTGTTTGATCTGGCAGCAAAGTGGGGTGAAACTCAGCAAACAGTTTCATCCTGAAAAAAACGAAGTTGAAATGGCCAACTATTTCAACTAAATGGTCAATCCATTACAGCAGCATTCAGAGAACTGAACACTTTCCCTCTCACCCAATCCAGAAAACAGCCTTTCCCACCTCACCTTATGTGACAAAGATGAAAAAAGAGATGTCTCATCTCCAAATGATCTAAGAAAACAGATAGATGGTTGAGAGAGCTTTATGCTGCTGTCAGAAGCAGGATGTTAGAGTAATACAGCATGGTTATTCACTCTGTGCTGAAACCACCAGTTACAGAAAAATTAGGTGATTTCTACTACCGCTGCTTCTCTAAAAGCATAGTTTGGAAAATCAAGATCTGGAAATAGAAAATGTAGGACAGGTAAGCCCTGTCAGACCACAGAAAGAGAAGGGAAAAATTTCCAGTGACATTTAGTGGCTTACCCAGAGCTATTAAGAAAGCAAATATTTAATTTTTGTTATATGTTTCATTTTCTGGATTTTTTGAGTTTTCTTGAGGTAAGTATTGTCTATCATGTGTGTCTAATACTAACAACCACGACAACCCAAACCAGGTGAAACTCACTGTCATACTAATATAATCTAATAATAAATTAATATCTTAGTAACCTAAACTCTAAATTTCAATCCCTTTTCTGTTATCTCAGACTACTTTTTAAAATTTCTGTTTAGTTAAGATACCTTTCCTAGGCTTCATTTCTCTGAATGGACCATTGTCTCATAAAACAAATGTTGGTTTAAAGGGGAAGTATTTTCAGAGTCAGATGTTTTTAACAATCAATTTTTCTGCATAAAAGAATAATTTAAAAAATTGTTACTGGTATTTTACCTTAAACAGAAAAGCTTTACGTTTAGGCTAATGATTTTTAACATCTCTTTTCATAGGGATGAATCAAATCGCAATTAAAATAGTAGCTGTTTCTCAGGTAGAAAATGAGTTTAGAATGCATAAATCTGCAGTTGGGACCCTGGTGACCCACATAAAGCATCTACAGGATTTGAGTTGATCTCTGGGTCTCATAAAAACATAGAATCATAAAATGATTTGGGGTGGACATCTTGCACTATATTAGGTTGCTCAAAGTCTCACTCAGCCTGCCCTTGAACATTTCCAGGGATGGGGCATCCACAACTTCTTTGGGCAACTTGTTCCAGTGCCTCACCACCCTCTCAGTACAGAATTTCTTCCTAATACCTAATCTAAACTTCAGTCTAAAACCATTTTCTCTTATCCTATCCCTACAAGCTCCTTTAAAGTCTCTCTCCTGCTTTCTTGTAGCATCCTTTTAGGCACTGGAAAACGCCTAACTACAAAAGGGCACAAATATTAACATAGTCTATCTGGATTTTCCCTACAAGGGTGACCAGTTATTAGTTCCCAGGTATTTATTAAAGTCTGCCACTTCTGTCTTGTTGCATAATAAAATTTACCTTGAAGGCATCTAAACCAGATATTTAAAAGACAGCACTGCATTGTCTGCTACCACTCCAGAAACAGTTCTGACCTCTCAGCTTTCATATCCAGACTGTTCAGAAACCCAGAATCTGCAACAGCATTTTTTTGAACATCATTTGATGAGACACTGCAGTTTTCTGCAGTTTGACTCGTTTTCAAAGTCTTTCAGAAAGAGATTTAGATTCCTAGGCCTTAGGAATGCTAAATAATATGTGGACAGTTAATAAGCACTTTCATGGGTTTAATTAACTGCACTGATTGTACATGCATGCTGTACACAAAAACAAAACCAATAGCAGATGCTGACAGGCTCACTTGGTACATTTGGTAATATATTTTTCACTTTTTTTTTCTTTTGTTTTTTTTTTTTTTTTGCTAAGCTTTACCCACTTCTCAGATGTATTTCTGTCATTGTAATCAGTGGAATTTAGGGAGAAATCTTTTGGAACAGAAGAGGGACAAATGAGGATAATTCTGAGACAGGGAGTTTGGAAGCTGAGAGCACATGTGTATGGTAAGCCCTGGATGAAATCCAGACATGGTGGGTCAGCCCACGTGAGCCCAGGAAAAGTGTAGCAATAGCAGTAGAGCTGGTCTCCAGCAGCTGCCAACTCCAGGGCACAAGCAGCACCACAGCATACCTAACCTCGCTTTGGAAGTGGGTGAATGCCACCAAGCCACATCCTTTAGCTTTTTGCAACCTTACTGGTAGTGGTGGAAGGATCCTGGAAAGTTTGGGAGCATAAACAATCACATGCTGGCTTGAAGTAACATAACATGCATGGGAAGTGGCAGCCGTGTCTGCGCTTCTTGTCTGATTACAGTATGTGCTTTCCCCTTCACTGATTTTGTACCTTTTTGCTTGTTTGTTTAAATAACTACATATTTTGATGGCTAAACCAGCAATGACTGTAGGGTCAAAGGACACACTTAGGTTCTGTGTGTAAACATACTTTATTTGCTTGCAACAGATGGAATAGCTGGGGCAGAAAGTGGCATATCCTCTGGGACCTGCATCTGTTTGCTGCTGTTGTCATCAGAAGAATGGAAAACACCAAGGCCTCACTGTACATTACATATCGCTCTCATCCCGTTTGTTTCAGTTGTTCCTGAAGCTCATGATAAAGCAAACACAAACTCCTTGCCCATCAAGACATTAGAAGAGGGGCACCATTAACCATAGGTACGTGACAGTTACCTCTACAATTATTTCCAACACAAATTAGCTGTGGTTGCTACATTATAATTTATGATTGCATGTGGGAGAGGAGACAAAGGTTCAATGTCAGGACATTCTGAATATAAAGAATCCACTCAGACATGGTCAAATATATTATTCTTCCCCTGCCCCTTCCCACCAATGGCATAAAAACATCCATGGCAGAAAACATTCAGGACAAAGATATTTACACGTGAGGTAGCAGCTTGGACATTCCTCACAATAAAATAACAATTAATAAGCAAGAGAAGTATGGGGGTGAAAACTGGTCTTCTGATAGGTCTATACTAGAAAATGTTTAATAATATAGTAATGCTGGCAAAAGCGGATCTGGCTGTTCTTACTCATTCCAGGCCTCTGAGTATACTCTGTACCAGCAAACGCACTTCTGCCAGTTCTGTATCACATTAGGGCTCTTGCCAGTATCAAACATTGCCAAAAATCACATTCTTAAGAGATACAACTTACAGTAACACACATATCTAAAACAAAGCAGGCTTTACAAACTCTAATGAATACTCCACCCAGGCAGGCAAACCCACTTTTCCTGATAAATACTGAACCAAAGCAATCAGAAAGGTTTTACCTGGTTTCTGAAGGGCAGCATACAGTTCTGGGCAAAGTTAAACATCAGAAAAACAGCTCTCAAAGTATATGGTATCCCCAGCTGTCTGTCTGTTAGACTTTAGTCAAGGTGAAGATCTGGTTTAAAAAAATCTGTGACACCACACTTTAATGAATACATAGGACTTTTGGCAAGAGTACCGTAGTATGGGAAGCTACAGTCAAAGCTGAAGGCAGTAGCAGATCAAACTGGAGCAACACTGTCCAGCAATGAAATTTGTAAGGAAGATGCTATATAGAGCAGCAAAAGCTATATCTGTACTTACTAGATCTGCTTGCACTCTGGAAAAAAAACCATTAATCATTTCTCCATGGAAATCTGGACCAAGAACTGAAATGTGGGTTTGTTTCTTGTGAGGGGTTTGGGATTTGCTTGTTTGTTGGTTTTGAGTTTGTTTGTTTTTTGTTTTTTTTTTTTGGGAGAGGGACATTATTTGTTAGATTTGGTTTGTTTTTTAAAAAAATAACTCCCAGGTCTACGAAAAACAGAATTGTTCTGGTTTTTGTATATCAACAACCCAAGGAAAATCATTGTTTTCCTTTAGTATTTATCTTAATGATGGAATGAGTATACCATGTCTTAATGCTGATGCAACATGAAATTATATTAAAAAGAGAACATTTTTTTTTTTAATAATGAAAACTTTACAGAGGATCATTCAGTCAAAACATTAATGTGATAAATTAGCTGCCAAACTGGACTGAAGAATATCACAACAGGAACATTCCTAAATGGTGAACATATGGTTGCCAAAAGGGACGTGGAGGAAGAGCTCTGAAAGTGGTAGAGAAAGATCTCTTTCTCTCTTGAAATAGCAAGTGGGCTGGAAGTTGTGCCCTAGGGAAAGATTCACAAGATATCGTTTGTACCATGAAAACATTTGTTTCCTCTCTGTAACTAAAGCTGTTTAGTTTGGTTAGTTGCTGCATTACTTTATGCAAAGTGTGTTCATTAAACAAAGTATTTTTTTGTTTATACCATTTTCATTCTGTCGCTAGCAATCTTCTCTCTCCCACAGCCAAATCTGCAGCACCCTGCAGAGAAGGTTCACTTGGTCCATTCTTACAGAGAAAAGGTACAGAGACCTCAAAGGAAGGCAAACAAGTCTGTCTTGAGCTTACAATCCTATCACTTCAGTCAGTAAGACACAGGCAAAGACTCCCATGGCCCAAGCAGTGTTTTGCAGACACCAGTCCTGAAGCCCTTGAAGTGACACCTCCGGATCCAAAGCAGAAGCAGCAGCAGAGAGCAGGGCCACATGGCACTTCCTCCTGTAGCATTAGACCGGGCAAAAGAATAATATCTTTCAGGTTGGGAAAACCCTATTTTGGTCCCAGTTCCTCATTCAATCCCACTTCACTCATATTACACTTCACCAAGGAAAATATTCCATGTGATAGAAAAAAAATCTGCAGGCAAAAGAATGGGGTCAGGGCCAAAAAGTTCATGTCTTAAACAGCAATGAGCAGTGAGGCAAGAAAAATACTGTTCCATTTCAGATTTTCTTGTATCATATTTCTAGAAATTATTAGCACACTGTACTCAGCCACACTTGGGTAGAATATAACTGATTACTAGAGAAGGAGAAAATAAGATTTTTTTCTTGTTACTTTTAGCCCAATTTCCTCAAGAAACAGGGTCTACATGATCATGCCATATCCATATAAGACACTAATTGATCCTCACCACTAGTTTGTGAATTCATGAGCCAGTTCAGCCTAATGCAGGCACAGAAATCTAGGATTGGGTAGAACACTAGGTTTCATGAAAAGTCTCATCCAAGTGAAAAAGAAAGCTGAGGATATCTGTGAAGGAAAGGCTACTATATTATTAGACCTCAGAGAATCACAGAAAATTACAAATGAAAGAGGGACTGATACTAAAGCACAAAATTCAGAGAAGATTTCCTTTTTTAACTGGAAAAAATCCAGTTCAAAACAGAAATTCATAAGAAATTTGAATCCCAAATCTGCTCTTGCTCATAGGAACACAGAGACATCAAGAGCCAAAATCTGATCTCACTGTAGATCCCAAGCAGCTCCACTGAATTAAGTAGTAGGTGGCTAGCTTTGACCATATATGTTGTCCACATGGACCTGTTTTTCAGCAATGAATATCTTAAGAACTTGAAAATCTGGCCATGGGTGCCTCACTCTGGGAGTCAGGAGATACCAGCCACTCTTGAAAGACAAGCCTTTGTTTAGGTGCCTGTATGGAAAGCAGCTACTTCCGAAAATCAGATTTAAGACATCAGGGTAAGACCTGAAAAAAATTCATTGGAGAGTCATTAAAAGCTTAAAACTGATTTCTTCATGTTAGATAGGGGTTGAAAACTGATGTAAATAATAAGAGTTTCATACTCTTTATGCCATTTAAAGCTGAAAGTAAGTACTTACTAGCTTGGGTTTCTTCTTTTTGATTCAGATTGATAAAAATGCAATTTTGGAAAGGCTCAAAGACATTAAATTTTTTGTGTTACACCTTCTTACCAACTTGAACAATTATTTGCTAAGTATCTATCAATTGCATCATAATGACAATTTTTACCTGTAAAACAGCTATTCATCCCTTTAAAACAGATTTTATCTCCACTAATATAGGAGCTAATAAGCCCTGAAAACCTAAAACTCACAAATTCATTGTTTCTTCATTGTAAAGTGAGAGTTCGTTTTTGGGTTTTATTCCTCCATTTGAGAACATGTCCTCAGTTTAGTAGAAAACATTTCTTCGAAGTTTAATGATGCTTTAGCCAAATGCAACTGGTTTTATGATCTGTGGTTGAAAGAACAGATAAATAAGAAGTCAGCCATGAAGCTGTGAGTGGAGCTAAAAGCCAACTTCTTGCCCCTTCTCACAATTACCTGGCCTTCTTAATTCAACAGCATGGTGCTGCTCACTGAGACATATTCTTGAAATGTGGGCTATTAGAATAAGCCAGGTGACTGCATATAGCTACAATAACTGAAACAATACTCTCAGGTTACAACATTTTTGACCTATCATATCCGGTTCTTTATGTCTAATATCTTAAGCATTCATTAGTCATATTTACTGTGTGGTACGGTAGATAAAGAAGTGTAAAGGTTACCTTTCCAGTGTTGCTGACAACTAGAAATAAGAGTCAGGCTTTCGATAATATCTGTAGTATAAAAAACAATTTATTTTTACGACTGTCATAGAATTTTATGAGATACCTGGATTGA
Organism: Callaeas wilsoni; assembly: GCA_013398955.1. Classification (NCBI taxonomy): domain Eukaryota; kingdom Metazoa; phylum Chordata; class Aves; order Passeriformes; family Callaeidae; genus Callaeas; species Callaeas wilsoni. The sequence continues at coordinate 88,690 of VWPU01006317.1, forward strand.
TCACGTTTTATTTATCAATTACTTACACATCATTTTTGAAGATTAAAAAGGTTGCATTTTCTTTAGATAATTTGATCATATTTATTTTTATAGTGACTCTAATCAGTAAAGTTCTACTATGCCTTTTTCACATATTTGCGATACAGGATTGTGCATCTGAGCTCTTACTTTTTGTGTATTTTTTTCCTGGGAAAAAGCACTCTTTCTCACCATCAGGTACATCAAGCAAAAAAAATATTTTATAACAATGCAAAGAAAAAAAACCCACCACCGATAAAGAAACTCTTCACTTATGTATTCACTCAGGTGTTCAGTCAGGTTTCTGAGTCAGCAAAACATCAGTTAATCTTGTTGTTACTGATGCATATTTAACCCTGTATTTTGTGTTTTGTTCTTTAGGAATAGTATTATCATACTTACATTGCATATGTATGGTTTTTTCTAAGCCAGAATCTGAGCTCTGGAGTATATATCTCTCAACTCCACACACAATCAGTGCTACACCATCCTGATCATTCTGTCTCACCTTTTAATAACTGAAATGCAATATTCAAAAAGCTCTACAAACATCCACCTGACCTGAAAAGACTACTGTAACTGAAACTTTTCTCCTATAACAAGGAATTTCTCATGCACTATGAGTACATCACAATTACTCCAAACTCAGTGACCCCATTCCTTTCAGAAAAGGCCTGGCATTGTCATCCTTTGCAACTTAAAAGCAGGACCTGACTTTAATTCCCAAGCGACCTCACAAGGCTAATCTGAAGCTCACATAAACGCCTAGAGACAGTCTTTAATGTTGCCTACCAAAAGCGACGATCACTTCTGGCCCCCTTAGGAGTAACAGGGCTGGAACTCAAGAGCATTTCAGCTGAAAAGTCATTCTGAGACCTGGCCAGGTCTGGGCAGATCTGCTGTTACCTCTGGGCCCATGGTACTTAAAAGAGAATGTCTTATTCAGTAATACCTCTGATTCGCTCTGATTACCATAATGACTGTAATTAATGCCTACACCACTGGAGCAGTGTGTGCTGGTCCAGCAGCCCTCCACCCACGGCTGGCACCCCCAGCCATTTCCTGCAGCACACAAGGTGGCGGCCGCCGAGCACTCCCTGCCCCTGCTGACGCTTTTTGCACTGAGGCTGCTGATATGGGAGTAATGGTAATGCAAGAAGATGATATTCTGACTTAATCTTCCAGTAATCTCATATTTCTCTTTGTTTCTCTTCTCATGCTTTCAAAGGTTCGGACTAAAAATGATTTTCCACCTTAGAGAAAACGTACAAGGTGCAATAAACAGTAGGATTTAAGTACAGCATATGCTGAGAATGCAGTTATAAAAAAATATAATAATGCCAGATCTGCTAGTAATCAGGACAACTCTGCTGAAATGAAAGGAATAATTCCAGTTTGCATCTTCTGAGAATTTGATCCCTACCAAAGCTGTTAAACATGGAACATCAGTTCAGTATGCTAGGTGCCTGTTAACTGAAAGGTGTGGAAATAGGAGCATATTTGGTTTAGAGGTCTTTATGGGACCTATTCTGGAAGGCAGGTCCCTGCAAATCGCTGAATATTTTCAGCACTAACTAGCTCGAGGGAGCGCTCACTCAAAAAATCTTGCAAGGTTCGTTCCTCTTGCCTTCATTTTGAATGCAATGATTTATCTTTGTTGACACCTACAGGAGCAGATAAGATCAAATAATGAACTGCTTTAAACTTCTTTAAATGACATGGGTGGTTTCAGTAAACATTTTCACCAAAATAATACAACCAACGCTTAACCTGGCATTTCCCAGTTTCACACACAATTATTTTTGGTTTTTAAATCCAGTGCAGTGAGGAAGCTGTGATTATTATTATATGTGCAATGAAATTGCAGTTCTGCTGATTGTGGTGTTAACAGCCGCAGTTTTGAGGACTTCAGAAAACTTTTGAGTTTTGATCAGCAGTGGGGCTCCCTTGTGGCTGGAAGTTCAGGTAGGATAGGGGAATAAAAAGGCTAGCAAAACTATCTCAAAATGGTAACAGAAAATAACAGTTGCATTTCAGTAAATGTGTGCACCAAAGTTAATCACTCTAAAATAGTTTGGGCTAACTGGATCACAGAGGATCCATGAGGCTTCCCTTTGCATGCATTTTTTGAAGAAGGCGAACTTCAAAGACATACATAAATTGGACAGTGATGCTGCTATACTTCAGCAAAGCATACACACTACAGTAATGCAGATGAAAAAACATATAAGAAATGCTCATAAATACTTGCACATGTAAATCCCTACATTTTTGGTTTTGTGTTACTAGCTACTCTTTTCACTTGGTTAGTTTTCTGGCATTTTGGACTTAATTTCTAAATATAAAAATACTTTTTTGGAATAGGGGATCATTATCTCACTTTATTAACAGTGGACAAATTTAATCATAGCAAAATACCATTCAAATATTAATCTTTTAAATATGAGGAGAAAGAACAGCTAACAAATCTGAAAAAAATTTCAGACTAGTCTTCCTGACGAGTGTCTTGAAATGGATTCTTCAACAACATCTGCAAGCTGTAAGTCATAATTTTTTTCCCCTCATAAACATATAAAATCATATACAAGTTCAGTCATGATTGCTAAATTGTGGATCAAAGACGCAGTTCATTATAATGGAGAGAGTATTTAAATACGCCCACAAAGAGCGTTCGTTGCCAGTGCCACCAGGCTCATTGTTACTGCCTTTGCTGCTTTCCAATACAGACACTGTTGCTGTTTGGTTGAACAAAGATACATATTTCTGATCTGACATTAACGATCTTGTTGTGAGCTCACACTCCCTTGCAACAGGTACGACCTGTCAAGCCTCACACACTGAGAGGTCGAGGCGCGTGTGTGAATCCGGGCTCCTGCTCCTTGGTAGCCTGGGCCACATCTCCTGCACTGGCCATGCGTTGCCTTCACTCTGGTCCCTTTACCAATGTTTATTTGCCAACCAGCTGCATGTACAGCATTTGCTTGCAGAATAGTGGAGCGTTGTGGCAGGACATATCCTCCCCCTCTCTACCACAGATGGTTGGTGCAGATATGGAAGAGATAACCCAGGGGCTGAAAGGCCCAGCAAGGGTCATCTCTGGTGCCAAAAGGGCTCAGGCCCCAGCTAAGAATCAACATCTTAGTCTGGAGAGCAGATGTGGGAAGAGATAACAGAAATATTCTTGACTGACAGACACTGTTTTACAAACTATAAAAGACACACAAATTATCACGGAGGCAGAAGCCTTCTACACACNTGTGGGAGACCCCGGAGTTTGGACGCAGATTCTGTGGTTGCTTTCCTGGGAATTGAGGGAAAGGATCTCCATGTGTGCCCCACCAACAATTGGATGGTAAGATACATTGGATCCTAAGTTATATTATTTCTTCACTAGCTGTAAAACTAATGGTACCTTTTACCTTGCGCTGTATATACCTACTAGTAGTTTCTTTTTATTCTTATTCCTGTGTAGTATATCGTTTGGTTTAAGTCTTATGTCTGTTAGTTTTGTGTCTATTAAATAAATAACTCATTCTATAATAGAACGAATCAGCAATTATTAAAGAACTTGCAAACAAAAGTGGGTCTTGAGGTGCTGGCCACCCCAATAGAGCTACTGCCTGCTGCCAGAGGCCTGGGCAAAAGGCAGAGACTTAGCTAAACCCTCTCATCCATTCGTAACAAGCGTGCTGGACTGCCTCAAACGACACCACTTCTTCCAGTACTCATTTCTCTGCTCAAAACAGTGCTGCATGATACCAGCCCCTTCAGCTCAGGTCTCAGTCTCACTTCCCCCTTTCCATTATCCAGAATCTTCCTCATGCACTGAAGCAGACAAATCGTGACTGGAAAAATACGAATAAAGTTATAAAATCTGCCAATCATAGCTGTATTTAGGCCATTCATCCAAAGCACATCTGCATGCATGTTTCTATTAAGGTTATATGAATCACTAGATTGTCTATAATTGGTGCCTCTTCCATTCAAAGTCTGACCAACTGCTGGACATTGGGAAATGTATTTATGAGCCAAGGAAAAATGTCAAAAAATACTTGGATTAATTTGAGTGTCTAGTTTTGTCAGACACACTTTCCTTGGAATTTTCCTCTTCCTTGGAATCTCAGGCACTTTCAAAAATTCCTAACTTGACAACTTTTTGGTGGATTTGCCCTTGAAAAATCATTCCTGCCAAAATGTCTGTGGCAGTTCAGAAATTACACCCTTCACAGATTTTTAACCTTGCTTCTTTGCCAAAGATTCTGTAGCTGGAGCTCTTCTAGCAAAACGTATCAAGTGAGTGTTCCTCGTTGCATACATAATCTGAAATTGTACTTTGAAAAACCTCCTACTATAGGCCCATTCTGCCATTTGAATTACAAGGTGCTAAGATTTGCTTGATATCTTACTTCTAGAGTTCAGGAGTGGAGAGAAATAAAGTTTGTCTTCTTTTGCTGCTACTTGCATTGGAAAGATCTACCCGCTTTGGAATTTTTCTGTACAACTAAGTATGAAAGAAGGTGATTTTTAAAACTCACAACACTTTGCAACCAGTTCAAACAATCATTTTTAATTCTTTCTTTGCATGTGTCCAAGTTTTCCTATTTTGACTTGTTCTAATCAGCTCAGAAATTAAAACCAGTTCTCCTCCACAAATATGCTATCCTTTTGGTCAAATTCCTTATAACATCGTCATGACTTTCCTATATTTTTTATTTTGCCTGCAAAATAACATCTTGTTTGTGTAATTTGAATTAAATTTTATAGTTTGCTAAAGCTCTACAGGGTTGTCACATACAGTAGTAGTATTATTACAGTCTAAAGCTATGCCAAATTCCGAGCACGGGTATTGCAACGAACAAACAGAGCCCTTGCCATCTCCATTTTGCTACCTATGTCACTAAGATCTCAGTAGTATTGGAATCTTTCCAGAAGTTTCCATGACGAGTGTTGAGTCTCAGGGCTGAATAAAATATTGGAGCTTTATCACTACAATTTCTCTACACTGAGGGATCTTGAGGACTCTCTGTGAACTTTTTGTCATTATCAATATGTGCTCCAATAAAGTCAGTTGCTTTTTCTTGGGAAAGTTTGCTCTGTTATCCACCATAACTGGATATCATTTACAAGAAACCATTGCAAGATCTTAAGATCCATGATTTCTGTTGTCTAATTTTGAGTAACTGGAACTGTAATTTTGTTTTGACCCGTTTCCAGTTGTTGTAAAGCACCAACTTGGAAAAAGCAGTTGAAACAAGTTGTGCTCAGCTTCTGAGAGACAGGCATGTCTTCAGGTTATTCACTACAGTGACCTTGCAATGAAAATCTTTGTCTTACAAAATTAATACAACTTAGAATTTTGCTACGATTTGCCTTTTTCATTCTTTCTCCTTGGAATACTGAAAACTTATCAAGTCACTGGTATTCCTTGTGATTGTTTGAAAAGTAAGAGCTTTGGTGTCTCAAACTTTGTTTTCTGATTAGGAGACTCTTGTCAAGTAAATGTATTTAATCAGAAGTTATTCTCAGTTAAAAGCTGCATGTCCACACAGATGGAATACTGGGTCACAGACTTTGAAATAAAAACACTGAAAATATTGCAATTACAGTGAGCAGAGAAAGGATTTCATTTCCCTGAGCTGCATGGAAGGAAAGGCTTTAGTGAGCTCTGATAAAATGTTTCAATTGTTTACCCGGGATCAAGTACTATTTTTATTTGTTTCAAGTGCTGAAAAGTACAGGCCACTACTGCATCAAGGAAAAAAGGCTCACATTTGGTTAGAAACATAATCCTATTTTTTAATTAAAGCATTTAAAATACATTCAGTTTTAAATATATTTCATTTTATCTTCAGGAAAACATTATATTTTCTCCTTATTTTGTTCAGTCTCTACTTGTTACATTTCTAAACATATATAGACCTCCTGATAACTGAAACTGTCTAGCCAAACTTGGATTTATTTGTTAACTGTTGTTTATAGAGTAATCTGAAATTCAACAGAATGTTGAAGGGAAAGTCAGAAAGTTAAGCTTGTACTTGAGGGAAAAAAGAAAAAAAAGGGTTAAAAACATTAACATTAAAACTTTTTGCTTAAAAAAATTCTTTGAACTCTATAAAAAATTCTTCTATTTAAAAATATTTCCAATAGAAATAAAGTAATTAAGCAGAGATTTTGAGCAAAAATCTTGATCTCTTCTTCTATTCAAGAATCATCCTAAAATCACAACAGATTTTGGGAAAGTGATGCAGATTTTTCAATTATAGTCTAACCTCACCACAAGATGCACTCTTAAGAAGTGCCTCATTCAAAGTTCCCAAACGACATCGGCCAAACTTTCACTAAGTACCAGCCCAGCTGTAAATACCACTTTACTTTTTGTTGGATTTTTGAAAAAGAGAAAACCATGAAAAGAGCTATGTGTAGTAAAAAAAAAAAACAAAACAAAGCCCCTGACCCTTTATCTACTTTTGGACATATCCTGCCAAATGCTTCAGGTTCATTTCCATGACAAGGAGCAATACTACCATAAGTGAAATGTGTCTTTGTGGCTCTAAATATCAGTGAAACATTAATGAATCAGAGAGATAGAAGCGACATAAAAATATGGTGCCAAATCATAATTTCTACAGACTTTTTGGGTTTTTAACGCTTTGTTACATATAAAACACTATTTAAAGTATTAGAGGACTAAAGACAAGATTTCCATTAAATAAACAGAAATGAACTATCCTTTCTTCATTCCATCACATAGAACCTAGTGGTTCTAAAAAGTAAAAAAAACAGGTTGAAATAGAAAATCTGGTTACAGCCATGAAGTATGAAAGATGTATTTTTCACCATGTCCCTTTCCTTCCTCTTCTGATTTTTTTTAAAAATGTCCTTTCTTCAGTCAGTATCATGAAGACCAGCAATAGTCCATTTATTAAAAAATAAAATCTTTACACTTTTTTATGAGTTTTGAAGTTAATAGAGGTTTAGGTTTCCCATATTTGGATGTTACTGTCATGTTTATTAATAAATAAAATTCTCGCTTCAACATGCATAGCAACTTTATGTATAACTTATAACGTTCTTAATGTTATGATTTTTTTTGTTGTTACTTTTTCTATGAAGACTTTATTCCAGTTAGTCCTTGATCAGTAAATTCAGAGTGGTACTAGTAGTTTTATTATAATTTACCCCTTGAGGCATAAAGTTTTTAGTTATATATTTAAGTTGAAAATTTTGCATTTAATTGATGTATGCATTTACATGCTTTTCTGATGTCAGATATTTAAGCAAAAAAAAAGTGTTTAAATTATTAAATCTTAATTCTTAAACTTCTACAGTAACACATTATTTTTAAAAGTGGACTCTTCTATAATAGATATCACATGTAAAAAAAATGTGATTAAGTGGTTTTTATGCACACTAACTTACATTCAGATGATTTGAATCAAGAGATTCTTGAATGTGATCTACATATAAACATTTGAAATCAGAGTGAACAGACAATTTGAAAACAAATAATACTCTAACATCTTTTACAAACATTTCCACTGACAAAACACCCATGAGTCATATTTTTTAAGCTTTGCAATAAAAAGCTGCTATAACAGGGCTCTATTCCACATGCTCACACAGAAATGGTTGGAAACTCACATTAGTTTGATAGTGGAATAATTCTATTCCAGAACATGTTCTTTTGCCAACTTCCTTTTTTTTTTTTCCTATGGAAACAACAGCAGAGCTTTCCCCATGAAATACAAGGCTGGAAACACAGTGTACTCAATTACCAGAAAAGCATGTACATTTTCACAGAGCCTCCTTGTAACAGGATAATGCTATTAGAAATAAAATTATATTTTGCTTTTATTTATATTTCAGTCAGTGAACTCATATTTTAAATGAAAATTTTATGCTTGTCATTATATGTAGAATACATACTCTTGAAGAAGAAAACAGAAGTAAAAGAGAAGTTTATAAAGCATATTATAACATACTCAGAATTTCCAAAACCTTATGAAGCTATGATTTTGTTTACATAAAATAAAAATGTAATCAATCTATCTCTGGCTCACATATTCCAAGGTATTTGTAGGCACAAGATTAAGCAAGCAAATGTAAATCAGGCATGTTTGTGCCTTCCAGAGTTTGCTCCAGGATCAGATCCTCTTAAGAGTGCAGCAGAGAGATGCTGCACGCTGCAATTGCTTGCAGGTGATGACCTTCAGAGCACCCGGCAGTCCTGGCACCCTGCCACCTTCGACAAACCCTGCAATTTGCTACACGGGTCTGTACTACTGGGGTTCCATCAGAAATAGCGCCAGCAGGCAAGAAAGAGTCAAGAAAGTGAGGAAAGTATTCTATCGAAAGATTTGCCCGGCATTTCTGTAGGAGCCTACACAGGGCTGTAAGATGGGCCTGGGGAAGGTCCATCCACGTGTAATCTGTTTCAGAGAAATTAAATGGAATGTTTTATCTGGGAGGGCAAAATAGATACCTCAACAGTTCATTCTAACTTTACAGTCCATGAAAAATGAAGAATCCCATAAACTTCAGAAAAGTATTTGAGACAAAGATTTCGCCAAGCCTATGAAGAAAATTTATAGAGCCTAATATACTACAGCAACAGAGAGAGGGCCAGGGATGGTTTGTAGCACTGTGCTAACACAGCTGAAGAGTTAGAAAGGGCTGAAAGAATTTTTAATGGAATGAAAGATGTAAAAAGGCTTCTTAGGGCCATGTGATAACTAACTGAGTGAGATGCATCAAGAAAAGACTTGTTACAGAGACTTCTCTTGATAACAAATTTTCATTTTTCATGCAATGATTAATAGTAAGGCAGCCTTTAATTATTTTTTCCTATTTAAAATTACCTGAGAACCCACTTTAAATCCCATTGGGCTGCAGAGAACAGCACACAGCCCTAACAAACACTTGAAGGCTGATTTTTTTTGCACTGGTATTGTGCTGAACATAATTTATCACTAGCTCCCATGCATATCATTCCTTACCAAACAGGGTGAAAACAATAGGCACATAGGAAGATTTTCATGAAAGTCACAACATTGCCATGGGCAAAGAAGTGTGGTCCAGAGGCTTGTGGCTGAAATGACCTCGCCAGCTTCAGGAGCCAGGGATGGCAAGAGCTGAGACTCCGTTGCCATGATACTCTCTTCCTATGATTTGGAGATGATCCCTGGGTTTTTTTCATGATGTTGCCCAATTATCCAAGCAAGATGTTGCTAAATGTCTTTAAGTTAGCAGAGTTCATGCATCCTTTTGCTTCTTTTTCACTCATCGTCCTTGATGTTCAGACTGCACAGGTTGTCTTAAGGGAGAAAGAAAATCTTTCTTCTTGTTCCAGGGCAGCTTTTCTGTGTTTTCTTTTCATAACACTGACTGAAGATAAAACTCACAGGTTCGCACTTGATCACTACCAGATACACTGCAAAAAATTTGCAAGTGTCGTTTCAGAAATACTACAAATACTTAAGGGTTACCTCTTTCCGTTCTGCATCTACTGTCTTGTGTAACAATAATTATACTCCAAAAGAAACCCACAGAGAAGAGGAAGAGAATGAGGACACTTTTAGGGTTTCTAGAAATGTTCCTCACTGGAGGACTTGTAACAGGACCTTAAGGGAATTTGAGACCCATTAATCCCATGGGTCATCGAGATCTAGAAAGAAAGTGTCTCCTGGAACAGAGGTAAAAATTCTTTGAAATCATGGAACTGTGAAACAAAACTGACTTAGCTGCAGTATTTCCTAACTTCCAAGCCCTTGATTTTGGAACATAAATTTTCAATGGAGCAGAGAACGGCAGAGTAGTGAGCACACAAACCATCTCTCTGTGGTCTTAGTTAGGTGGAGGCAACACAGTTTTAATAAGGTATTTGCCAAGCCTCTGTGGGATGTGAATTGTAGCACCTTGTCCTTGTGCTAATGACCCTTGAGAGGAAATTATCATTTTCAGGCTACAAGTTAATGCTCAGGAAAATAGTTAGGGTGGCCTTAATGCATGTTTGGTTCTTGGATATTTTGTTTATCTCCACCACTCTGGGTTGAATAGAGCTTTCTAGTGCAGTGCAGGACAAGTGACTGTTATCAGTCTTCAAGTTTCCCGTTGAAAATCAGCACTCTTAGCACTAAAATATGACTTGTGCATGTATTTCAGCAGTCAGTAGGGATGGCTATTGGCCATCAGTAATCTACAGCCACAGTTCAGGAACCTGTGTTTTGAAATTCTTGTGAAAATAAACAGAACTGCAAAGCTTTGCGGTGTCTCTCATCATTAATGGCAGTTAAAGAACAAACAAACAAAAAAAAGTTTGGTTTTGTTTATTTAAAAGTAAGTGTTATATTGTGCTTTGTGGGGACAGTTTGTCACTTAGGAAGTATTGGTCTTGAGACCTGATGGTAGCAAGTTAGGTGTACAATTTGAATGTTCTATTTTCTGTATGATTAACCCTTGGGAACTTTCCCACTTACAGGAAAATTATTCCACTTCTAGTCTTCTTTTGCAGTTTTTCATCCTGCTATCTCCTTTTTTTCCAGAGGTCTCAGTGCCAAAAAAAGTTACAGTTTCCAGCTGGAGTTTCTAAAAGTTCTGAAGGCAAATCTCTCATTTAAGTATGTTACTGTTTTGTAAGAGGATGATTCTGTGTTTCTCTCTTTACTGTTTAGAATCAGACCATGGATAAAAGCAAACTTACTATAAACCCACTTTGCCTAAGATTCTTAATTTCTTTTTCAAGACCTCATCAAGGGAAGTAATGTACAAAAGGAGTTTTCAAAAAGAAATTAAATTCCAGGTCATTGGAGTGCAAAACAATGCAGAGTGGCTTTACCTTGGAGAGAAGCTTTTGCTTCTCAGGCTCCTCAACATGCAAAGGAAGAGCAGCTATTCCCAGTCACTCGTCTGGCTACTCAACCTGCAATGTGGGGCAAGAAGAAAAGTGCATTATAGTCACGAGAATACATATCAGTAATAGTTTACATCGTGGTGTCTGTCAATGCAATGTACAATTCAGTCTGTCCCTCCAAAACACAGACCAGACACAAAATGAAAGTGAAAGAGGTCCCAGTCATTTTACACTGCAATGCAGGTTGTTTCTTGTGTAATATTTAAGCCTAGAAACAGTAAAAGCCAAGAGACTACAGATTCTCTGCATATTAAGCTTTGTGCTTTGGCATAGGATCAGGCTATCAGCATCTCATACAAAAAATGGATTGACCTTCTGAATAGTTCATAAGATTACTGTAAAAATTCTTCTAGTTTTAAGTCTAAGCTTTTCCTTTTGCAAAACCTCGAATTCAACATTTGTGTTTACTGTTTCCTATGTTTGATTAGAATTTAAGAAAGAAAAAATGCAAAGTCAGTTTTTCTTTGTTGGTAACAGAGCCAAACCCATACAATATGAAAAACTGTGTCTAAGACCCAAGGAAGCTTTGGGATGGAGGTGTTTTGAAAAATTGATCTTTAATCAAGTGACGTATCCAATTCTCATGAAGGGTTAGAAAAAACCTGGGTAGAGATTTCTTAGTTCCTTTGGAGAAAAATATGCAATTCAAATACATGAGTGACAACCTGCAATAGAGAATGCTTGAACAGTGATTGTACCCTACAGCATGCATTTATTTGGCAGAATAAAAAGCACTCATACATTTCTAAGGACCAGCATGTAGAGGAACAGTCCTGCAACATACTACGTGCTTTCAATTCTCAAAAAAAGCAGTGGAAAATGAATGAAGGTTCAAACCTTTATACATCTAACACCTATTTTTTCAGAAGGATATGAATCCTTTTCCTTTTTTTTTTTCCTTTCCCTAAAGGGATTTCAGTAATTTCTTCTAGCAGTATATTACCATATATCATATTATACATTTTGTGGAGGGCACTAACTGGGAATCTGAGACCTTACTTTGCTCCAGATTTCCAATGTGAACTTGAAGAAGTCAGATTTTTTTTTTTTTTTTTTTTTAAGGAACTAAAACCTTTTGAATGCCAGACCTTAGTCTCACTTCTCTATCTTCAGTACTGGTTTTTGGCACATAAAGTAGAGATAAGAAGGCTTTTCCATCTTACAGATCGTAAAAAAATATAAATTTTAAAAATTAATGCAGTCAGATGCTGAAGAGCTTTTTTAATAAGGCTGTTAATGAAGCATTAGAGATGTAGTCTGCATATTTGTTCTTGCTGGGAAAAAATGATGGAATTATACAAACTATAATTACAGACTTGTCAGTCTCTGTCTTTGAAAGCAAGGCACTGCCAGTAAATTAAGATACTTAGAATTTAATGTATGATAACCACTAAAAAACTAGGCTACTTTTAATTGTAATGACAAGCCTCTTTAACAAGAAAATTTTGAGAGATCTAAAATACAATATAGGTCATTGTAAATGGAAGACTGAGAACATGCGTGCAGACATGAAAGAGTTCATATAGCTCCCTGTTATCATGGTCCCAACAGAACAAAGTATTTTCTGCCAGACAGGCTATGAAAAACAGACATTTCACATGTGTGCGACTGGAACTGATTTTCCTCTGGAATTAATACATATATGGAAAAGTAAGAACTATGCACAGACTTTCACATACTTACACATGAATATAGAAAAGTATGCATAGGTATGCGTATCCTATTTACACAGATTGAGAATAGCTAAGAAAAAAATCCAAAAAAACAAGATTTAAAAATTACAGAAAAATTAGAAAGATGTAATTTCAGAGTTCTGGGAAAAGGAGCAATGGCTTATTATTTTGAGGGCTTGAGTTTGACACTAATGACTCCGTAATAGAAAAAACATCAGTAGTTCTTTGTGTCTTGGAATATTGCCTAGGACAAAATAATTATGGAATCCACAGTTTGTGGCAGCCTTTTCTCTTTTTTATGTAGCATAAATTTAGAATGCATTTAGAGCTTACATAGTGAAAGAACAGGGCCATACACATGCATAAACATATGACATATGTGTGTATGTTATATTTAGCAAGTGGAAGATGTGCTGCAATTGATCCCTCATTTCATAGCTGTGATCCATAACGTAGATAGTTTATTGCCCTAAAACCCCATGCTGAATGATAAAATAAGGAATCCCTGAAGAGTTAAAATGAGGATTTCTGATTCTAGTAACACAACATGCATTCTCTTACATATAAACAAATCACTTCGGCACCTCACCAGCATTATACAAGAAAATGGAATCCTGCTGTACCTCTCAGATTGTCAACCCTTTAACTGTGGGTAGTGGTTTTAAGTCTCTGATACAGCAAGCTCTGAGGCATCTTTTTAACAAATAGGATTTATGCATTTCATGCGTCTGGTTTCATAAATTACAACCTGTAACAGCAGGCACAAATCTATTGAACAGACACAGATGAGAAATAAGAACATCTAGAACAATCAACAGAATAAAACCAGTAGTATAATGACCTATTATGATATGAACATTCAGATTATATCAACTTCATGATTAGTCATTAGAGTTTAAAATACATACTCATGAATGAAGAATAATACCCCTTTACTCTGAAGTATATCTCCAATTAGGAAAACAACACAGTATTTCTATCTAGACTATAAGGAATATTTATTCCAGTGTAACAAAGAGAACTTCCTCTAATGTGTTTGGATGTAGAAAATAAATATCTAAAAATCTTGCTTAAATTTAGAACTCTTGTATGATTTTTCCAGGAGTGCAAGCTACTATGGAAGGGTACAAAGTGGAAGGATGTGGGGCAGCAAAATTATTCAAGAAAAGACATCATGAAAATTTCTTTGGGAACATGAGAATACTAAAGCTATAGGAGATGCAGAGAAAACAGAACCTGTAGTGAGAGGAAGAATGTAAAAGACATTTCAGGTTTTTCTCAATGGGAAAAATGAGAGGCGGAAGGATGAAAGCCACCAAAATACAGAGGAACTCAGGGGCTAGGCAGAAGCCACCTCAGATTCAACTTTTCTACACACTTGACACCTTGTTTCACATTTGATGCTTTTTTACTGTCTCATATTTTCCATTAATTATAATTTTAGTTTGTGTCAGACTGTGCCTTTTTCATCCGTTGACTCAAAGGAGATATCTGTTTATCTCTGATTTCAACCTTTCTAACCTTTCAGCCTCTCTAACCAGAAGAAATAAGTTCATTATGTGAAACGTGAAATATTGAAAAGGTCACAAAAACCTAAAGAAGAGTGAGATGTAAATTATACATCTTGGGTCAAAAGTGTATGCATGTCTGTATTCACTCCAATGTCAAGCCTTCTTCAAGATTTTAGCCTTCTTCAGGCATGCACTTTAGAGACTTCCACGCCACCTTTTAGCTCAGTTCTACAGCTTTTTTCTGGTCATCACTACTTGCAGCTTCCTTTGCACCAGCAAATTTTCAGCCTTTTTCTAGGCTGTGCAGCAGGCTGTGCAATAGGGAAGGAACAACCACGGCATAAAGATGCGGGAGAGGATGTGAAACCTAGAAGGGTTCCTCTGCAAGGGGGTCAACAGAAAAGATTCCCCCATGTTGTGTTGTGCGGGAAAGCAGGGATGGAGATGAAGGCACTCCTCTACCAGGATGTGAGGCTTGGCAGGTCTGCCCTGCCGTGTAAGTGCCAAGAGCTCTCTCTTCTTGGCTCCTGGATCAGTTTTAAGTCAGATGGGGAGTGCCACCTGCTGGGTGACCTTCTGAAACTGAGTCATGGGTTTAAGATTAAGATAATTGTAACAGGAATTTATACGAGCAAAAACCCAGCAAGAGTCTAAAATTAAAGAATTGACTAATCAGACTCAGTGAGAACGACAAATTGGTCTTAAGTAGCTCCCCTGCAGTTTCATGGCGAGCTTGCTGTCACTTTTAGTAATCCTTTTCTTGCATGCTGGTCAAAAATCTGTACGGCTTGCCCTCCTTTAAGTGTAATAAAGCTTTTCAAAAGGCTGCATACAGACCCATACCTACTTGTCTGCTAAATCTCTCATAGATCTTAGGGTTTGGCTCCAAGGTGTGATATCATTGTCTTTTTAAATAAAGCAAAAAGAACTGTCCATCATCTCCTGACAAGGTCTTACACCTACACATATCAAAGTCAATAACAAAATATTCTGAGTCCTCCTAGACATCCTGAAGGAATTTTTCACAGTTCACTCAGTATAACTGAACAATCAGTGGATGAGATGGATCAAAATTTTCTGAGCAGTGCGTTTTGTGTACACATACCACTCACTCATCCTGACTCCAGGATTCTTAAAGTGGGCAGACTTACAGCACAGACCAAGCAAGGCAGAATTCTGTCTTGGCTGAGGATGTCAGAAAAGACAATTTTATAAATTGCTGTAAGTTTTCCTGTCTATTCAGTCTCTTAAATATGCCTCAGACAGCTGCCCTAAGGAAGTTTAAGGAATAATTTGATGCCTAGAAAATGCTGCAAGTGGTGTACAGAAGATGCATTTCTGTTATTTTCCCTGTTATGGGAGGTGTTCTAAACTAAGGTGAAGGTATAAAAATGTGGCACTCTATAAACAGATTTGTGCAGCTGTGAGACATCTGGTACAGCACAACTTCTGCCTAAGAATAACTATGATTTCCAAACAAAAATATTATGCTTGATTAGTTGATGAAGCTCACATTACACATGAAACCTCAATTGTTATCTGCAGATATTTGGGGGTAAAAGTAAAACCAAAATGCCAAAAAAAAGCAATATTGAAAAGAAAAAATGAAAACTGAAGATGGAGCTGAAATAAAAGTGTGGTAAAATCCCAGAAGTTCCATGCCTGATGATAGATCTTATTAGGCTGTCCAGTGAAGCACAGCAAGGTCTGCAGTGAATGCCTTGGCTTCAGAATCAGAAAGGAGGCTGCCCAGGGAAAGTCAGTCAGGGTCCAGGACCTGACTGCTGCCAAAATCCGCATTGGAAACAGGGAGGTTATCACTTAATTAAATTAACAACAGTGCCACCATTTCACAATCTGACTGCCTCCTGACAAGAGAAAATGGTCTAAAACATGGCAAAGTAGTCCTGGGAGAGCTGAATGGAGTTGATTAATTAACTTCTGTCTGAATCACAGGACAGAGCAGCAAATGTGACTGCAGCAAAGGGTAAAGCAATAGAAAAATCACACATGCTGGCACTAGTTTAGGTTTTTAAGATGATGGTCAAAGATCAAATATCACAATGATTTTGGTTCTGTGGCCAAATAAAAAGAAGGAGACTATCCTGCTGAGAGGATTTCAAAGGAACTACCTACAAAATAATGGAGTGTAATTGAGAAAGGGAAGCCAGGCTGTTCATAACAATGTGGTGGTGGTGGGATGAGGGACAATGGTCGTAAACTGAAAAAGGAAAAGTCCAGACTAGGTAGAAGGAAAAGCTTTCACCAGCTGAAACAGGTTGCCTGGTTATGAGGAGGGTGTGCTCTCTACATCCTTTGTTTCCACAATAAAGCCCAGAGAGGCCTGGTCCGCCCTTATAGCTGATGTGAGCAGGAAGTTGAACTAGATGCCCCCAGAGGTTTCGTTGCATCAGAATTTCATGTGCGTCTAAGGTTATATTACACTGTGAAAGCAAATAGCTGAAAAAATATTTAGACTCTATGTAATCTACATGAGAAGAAAAATGCTTTAAAAATTGATTGGCAGAAAAAGAATTAGATGCTATGATGAGAAAAACAAAAAGAACACAGTAAAATTTCGTTATATAAGGATTATACAAGCATTCAAATACCTCTGCTCATGTATAAAGATTACACAAGAATTGAAATACTTCAGCTGACAGGCAATGATTGTGAATAGCAATATTAGTTTAAGTGTTAGTGGTCAGGATGAATAGAACAAGAAGTTGCAAAATTACCACAACAGGAATATGCTAAATAATCTGCAATGTCAAGTTAATCATTGAACTAGATGATGATTAAGCAATTCAGAAAGTACATGTCAGATTGGTGGCCAGCAAGGAGGGTGAAAGAACGACTATTGCATAGAATGAAAATGAGATTTCTTGGGAGAGTTCTGCATAAAAGGGCAGATATGCAGAGAAATTATAATCACAGACTAGGGAACCCCTCTCACAGAATAGCTGTGTGAAATGAAAGATTGCATAATGGGCAAAAAACCTCCAAGTTAAAAAAGTTGAAAGAAATCACAGGAAAGAACAGAAAGAACTGAAAGAAATTGTAGTCAAATTGAAAGTAATGAATGACATCTGCTGGCTCCAATACCAGAATAATAAGATTACTTAAGTTAATGTATCTGTATAGCACCTGAGAACAGAAAATAGTATGCAATAATAGTCTGATGAAAAATAATAGCCAGGGATATAAATCAGGCCAGAATTTCACCCCTGGGTTTTATTCAAAAACGCTGATAATCTTGAGATGCACTCTAGGAGGTCTATATTTTCATGAGCATTCCTGTCCTTGGTGTTGTACTAATAAATGCTATGGGGACATGTAGCTCTAGGCTGAACTCAACAGATAATGATGCAAAGGGAAAGACCAAAGAAAACACAGATATGAGGATGCTCTTTTTACCTGAGAATATGAATATTTTTAAAGGGTCCCATTGACATGCTATACTGATACATTTTCTTGCATTTAACAGCCAGCTCATCAATTTTAATAATTATAATTTTTCCGGCTTGTCCATC
The DNA here is from genome assembly GCA_013398955.1 of Callaeas wilsoni. Classification (NCBI taxonomy): domain Eukaryota; kingdom Metazoa; phylum Chordata; class Aves; order Passeriformes; family Callaeidae; genus Callaeas; species Callaeas wilsoni. The sequence goes on from VWPU01006317.1 coordinate 106,334, forward strand.
TCCACTGAACTGTCCCTTTTCTCTTTCACTTTTTTCCCCCTCATTCTTCTCTGGTCATTTTTAAGGTAACATTTATTATTTTTTAAGCATCACAAATCAAAATGAAATTTTGAAAGTTGACTTCTGTTTGAAATGGGAGCCTAGAAGCTATAATTTCTTAAAAAGCAAAACATTCCAAGGGCTGAGCTCATGTTGTTGAAGGCAGCTATGTTGCCTGGGCTCTTTAGTGGGTGGGTATTTGGGATATGAGTTCCTAGGGTCTCTGAGCTTCCCAATCCTTTCACGTGCTGAATTGCACTGTCCTGGAAGGGTGGAGCTCTTGGTAGTCAGGAAGCAGCAAGTATCTGAAGGGTCAGATGAGGTAAACTCTGGGATCCTGATGTCCAGATCAGCAGCCAAAGCATACAACCCACTTTGTGAAAAAGCCAAACAAGTGTCTACAGAGAACATTCCTCAGGATATTTCCATTTTCAGCAGATTAGTTTTCTTTGACAGAAAAACTGCACACCAGAAAATATCCAGCTGTCATTCTCACCTTATTATCAGTTCTGCAAATGGGCCTGTACACACAAAATACATCATTTTATCATGGCTCCTGCTTCCAGCTTCACAGAGCATACATCGGCCTCTACTCAACACCAAATCTGCATTTACCTTTCTAGGCAGTTTGGAAGCCTATTTTATTGTAGCATACATGAACCCTTCTGAATTCTGCAATAGATGCTTTGGGTTTTGTGCTGAGTTTTCCCTTGTCATAACACTGGGAAGCAGGCATTCTGTAACCCCACTGACATCTTGCTCTTGCCAGGACGTTCTTTGGGCAGCACATCAACAGTTCATGTTATATATCACAGCAAAGGGTGTCATGCCCAGTGGTGCTTGGGGGCAACTTTGCATGGTATGAAATGAAAGAGAAATAAAAAGCAAAAATATCCTCCTCCCTCCTGCCAAGAAAAAACAGTAGCTTAAGAACTAGAAAAGAGTTGTTCAATTTTCTTGTGTGGTTACAGTATGTTTGTTCCTTAACAGTAAAGTAATGAGCTTACTTTTGGAACAGAGAAGTTATGGTCTCATATTAAAGAACTGTGGTTTTCCCCTTGGTTTAGCAAAAAAAAAACCAAACATTTTTATTGATGTCAAAGTTTAGGAATGGTTCTGAACCTGCTTGATAAAGAAACCATAAGATATTAAACTGTTAAAATCTAAAAGAGATAAGATGAAAAGGTTATAAATGAGGCAGATACAGAACAGAAAAGCTAAGTGCAAAAATGGGAGAGACTTCTGGGGAAATTAAAGTGTTCTGAGAAGACTGGCTGACTCCTTATCAGTGGTCATCTGCTGTTAGAAGTACAAATAAAGTGAAGAAAGTCCACTTAATTTCTTCTGATTTTCACATTCTTACACTCCCATCTGACATTTGCATCTAGGACATCTGATTATGAAATACCTGGTGATACATTTATTGACTTACGTTTGATTAGCAGTGGTGTGTCTGGAACAATGTTTTCAGAGGCTTCGGTCTCACGCCCCTTTTATGACACAGGAAGTTACACTGCTTGACTTGAGACAAATCTGTTCTAACACTGGGCCCCTGCCTTAAAATAATACTTCATTGTATGGCTTCAGATATTTTACAGTGAGACTTTCTTTTTTTTTCATAAATTAATATTCCCATGCAAGTGAAAGTGCAGAAAATAATGTCTTATAATTTTTTTAATTTGATTAAAGGATCCTGTTTTGTTTTTATCACTCCAACAAAAGCTCAGTCTTAAAGAAAAGTTATATCACTTAACTTTTTCAGTGTTTTCATTATAAGCTCTACTCCTTGGGGCTCTGTAGACAGAGAATAAAAAACCATTCATTTCATGATTCTTTTGATAACATAAAAATGTGCTATAGTCAGTTCAAAGCTTCATCTAGAAAATAGAGAGCATGTGTATTTGCATTTATGGAATATTTGAACATCTAAACTAAGCAAATTCCTACAACTTGAAGAGTAAAAGGTCCCCCACGGGATTTATTTTCATGGTAAAATCACACTCCAGTTACATTTTTCATTTTTTAGTTGCCTACATTTTGCTTTGCTTATTTTTATTCAATTCCATTACTTCAAGCTGAACCAAATTTGATTGTAGTTCACTTTTAATTTCAAGTGACTTTTAAACTGCTAAACCCCAAAATGATACGCATCATTTGGATTTTCCCAGCAAAAATCTGAGCATCTGCACAAACCATATTTTCCTTTAGAGTATAATATGGATTACCCCAAAGCAATATTCGATGTCATATTTCGATGGAAATATCTAGACAAGCATTAATATCGCTAGATGTCACTAAACTGTCATTTCCTTTTCAAAGATTGTACGTAATTGTTTTCCATTTGGTAAGACATTTATATTTCAGTAGTTTAGTTTTCATCTCCAGATATGACTTTGTCTCCTACGATTGCTTTGCTTATCACCTACATTTTGTAGGTGCAAACCATTGTGCTCTACGCTTCAGTTTGGGGGAACTTTTCTGGTCATTGTGCATAACTGTGTGTGGGGGCAGGTAAAACCTTCTTGTGGGTTTGTTTTTATAAAGTGCTCAGTTTTCACATAGTCCAAGTAACACCAGAGCTTTCGTTTGTGGTACCTTAATGTGCTTTTTTAAACCAAAATGCTAATAGTTTTCTCCCTGTTGAGAATATGTAAAGACACTATTCACATCTGGATTTCCGGGAAGCTTGCTTTAGGTTTCATACGTACCAAACTACATATTTTGCTGAAACTTTTTAGGGGAAGCAGAAAATGAATTTGCAAGAGCAGAAGGTCAGCCATCCCTATGGTTCTCACGTTCTACTTTTCAACAAAAGCCACATTGGTTCCTAAAGTCTGCTTTGAAGGGGATACACCAGCTTACAGTTGTTTCTACCCATCTGCCTGAGAGGGAGAGAGGGCTATATATTCCAAAAAGCCTCTGGGTGGACACGAATCAGGGAAGTTGAGGATCTATTCTGGCCCTGCTGAAACAGTCCAAGGATTCTGGCTGTGCCACGGTGTAAATACCTGGCAGGCTCAGCTCACACTGTGCAATGCAAGAGGGGTTCCAGCATTGCCTCTTGCCTGCCCGCTCCTGATTCCTGGACTTCCAGTTATCTTGTTCTATGTTGTCAATACCCACATAACTCACTTTCATGCCATGCTCGACCACCACCAAAAAATTTGGCATGTTCCAGAATACACAGTGGTGCCACAGCTTATTTAGAGACCATCATCTGGGTTTATGTCTTGCTGACACTGAAAGAGCATTTGTTCTGAATGTAGCAGCTCAGCTTGTCCAAGTGTAATCATTTTAATGCACTGCCTCTGCCTGGAGAGTGCATTGCTTCTGCCTTGCCACCAGCCTCTGATTTGTTGTCTGTGTGGTGTGGAGCATGCATTCTTCGCTTGATGGGATTTTAATATAGCTGTGACTCTTACTAGTTCCCAGAGGTTACATTTTGCCATGTATCTTTTTGATCCATGTTTTTCCTGTCTGTTGGTGGCATATATATGCCTTTTCCAATAAAAGCAAAACTTTCAAACTAATTATTTTTTACAGATCTTTAGCATTTTGCCTTCCTGCTTAAGCTCCTAGTTACCCCTTAGTTACAGATGCTTGGTTACCCTTGAAACTTCACCAAAACTTCAGTCAATTCCTCCTCTGTTTTCAAGACCCAAACCATTTCTGTCACACACATAAATTAACCTGGTTCAGACAGCACTGGGAACGTTTGTATATCTTGGAAATTAAGCTTTCCCTCTAAAGAACCTCCATGGGCATACATAAATTCCTTTTAAACTTGACATTACTAGTGAGAGAATTATTCAGAGTAAGCCCCTAAGAGCCCAGCTAGTGTTCAGGTAAAGAATAGGTACAAACAATATTTCTGAACTCCTAAGGGCATTACTTTAACAATCTACTTCCAGAACCAAATGAGGAGGTGACAGTACTTCTTAGCCAAACATTAGTGACCAGCTTTGGGGAAAAAAAAAATCAATGTGCTCCAAAATTATTGTTTTTAGAAATGAAAACACAAGAGAAACAGAGAACTCACATTCAAGCATCAAGTTTTCAAGGAACTTAAACGCATTAAAGAAGAGGTATTCGTGCATATATGGAAGCACCCTGAAGTAGGCAATCTGGTGCCTACTTCCCATTTGATCAAGCAGTTATTTGGAAGAGCTTTCAAGTATTTTAGTTCTCTAAGAAGATTAATTCTGAGCACAGACACACATCTATGTTAGGTAATACATATGATGTAGAGATCTTATAAAAAAACCAGTCATTTTCACACAAAAACTTGGCTGGTAGTCACAGCTGTAGAGAGCTATTTTAAAATCTGTGCAAATTATTGTCAATAAAACATCCCTGAAGAGAAATCCATTTTCTTTAATAGCATCCACACGTGATATTAAGAACAGGGTATCCATGAAGCTGATCTATCTAATTTATAGTTTGAATATTTTCTTCTTCATGTTCACAGAGTCACTGAATGGATGAGGTTGGGAGGAACCACAGAAAGTCGTCTGGTCCAACCTTCCTGCTCAAGCAGGGCCTTCCTAGAGCACAGGGCACAGGATTGACTCTAGAGGGTTCCTGAGTATCTCCAGTGAGGAAGACTCCAAAACTTCTCTGGTTAATCTGTTCCAGTGCTCGGTCACCTGCACAGTAAAGTTCTTCCTCATATTCAGATGCAATTTCCTGTGCAGCAGTTTCTGCTCGTGGCCTCCTGTCCTATTGCTTGGCACCACTGAGAACAGCCTGGCTCCATCCTCTTGACATCTCCCTTTGGATACTTGTAGAGATCCCCTCTCAGTAGTCTCTTGTTGTGGTACTCCATGGCGATGCAATGCTGTAAAAGGCCGTGTATACTGAATTTTGCAAGCTACTCACTAAAAATGAGAGGCCTATGAAAATAATGCTTATGAGAGAAAATTACAGGAGCTATTGCACTTTTACAAATGCAGTACTCACCTTGGCAGGAAATTTCCATTTGGTGAATTACTGTGAAGAGGTCCTTTTATCCAAAAACTTAACAAAGATTTTTGCTTATGCCAAGTGGCAGATGCATGGGCTTCAGAGCAGAAGAGCTCATCTTTTCTCCCTCAGAAGTTCCACATGGGCTCAGCATATCTTACAGCAATGAAGAAAGAAGAATACATTTTTACACGTTTTTTAGGAATACTAAACTCACAGCAAGAAAAATCCCTTTGCATCAGCAAAGTCTTCACCACTGCTTTTTCTGTGAAGTTTTATCCAATTTATTGCTGATTTACCCTTTTCTTTTAATAGGACTTAGGCAATATCAAAAAAGTTTCTTTATTTTCTTCCAATAAAAAAAAAAAAGTGAACAATATGTTAGGAGAATGGCTAACCTGTTAAAATCTGTCCCTAAAACAACAATAGATCATTTAGGATTAGGAATATGTTATTGTACATCTGATGGAGAAAACAAGGCACACCAGGACACTGTTTATATTGTTTAAGCAGTGTACTTATGCCCCGAATTACATTCCTCTGGGGAATCTATGTGTATCTATATTTTGTCTTTGCTGTGGTCCATTTCCATAGCAACATGTTTGTTCCTATGGAGAACCTGGGTGAATAACTTCAAATTGAGCCTAAAAGTTTTGAAAAAAGGTTTCAGTTCTCTGTAAAATAATTATGGACAAAAGCAATTTTAAAGAACTAAAAAATAAACATAATTTTGCCATTGTTTCTTTTACCCTACTCTAGGCATGATTAGCTCTGAACAATCCTTTGATCTCTTTCCCGTGATGTTCAGACTGGGAGCAGGCTTATCCACATGACTTCAGCAGCTGTTATAAAATCTGGTGGGGAATTTTTCATTCCGATTTCAATGGCTCACTTTATTCACTAATTATGTTGTTATATACACACATTCCAAATTTTTACTCAGAAGCTGGGATCTACACTTAAAAGAAACCCTAATAAACAAAAATCTCATGAGGAGAGGAGGGAAAACAATAGGGCAAGATGACTTTAAAATTACTTTCAAAATAATAAAGTTAATTTTGGAGGATCTCTTTAAACTCTAGCCAGTACCACTTCCTGTTCATATTTGTTGTTGTTCACTCTTTCATCTCAGAGAAAGATTTTATAGCTGAAAACCATTTCTTGCTACAAGATAATAGTGCTAAAATAAGGTTTTTTTAAAAAAGATAACTGCTCTTTAGCATTAATACTAATGAAACAGTCATTTCTTTATTTCTTCAAATGCATGCACTCAGAGAAATAAATAAAATTGAATTTTTTTTTTTTTAAAACTAGGATATGTCCATCAGAACCTGCTGGAAAATGAAATGAATTTTTAAAAAATCAGAGGAAAGAAAACTAAGAAACAAAAATCCCTAGTTACATATTGCGGGTTTTTATCATGACTTTTCATGGTCCAGTAGGTCTCTTAAGTATAGTTGTAAAATGATCCAGCTAGCTTTTCAGTCAAATAATTTCAGGAATTCTCTTGGAATTGCCAAATTTGTCTGACCAAAGTTAGCTTTCCTGCAATGCACAAAATAACAAGATGGAAAATCCTGTGCGTAAACTGGCATAAAAGAAAGGACCTCTGTTTTACTTGATTGGTCAGGTAGTGTCAGCCTATTGAATCCAGCTCAGATTATGCCATTCATCGAACGTGGAAGAATTACTGCTGCAAAGATTGAACAATTTTGCAATATTTTGAGGCAGACCCAACATCTGCATCATCTGGAGATAATGATGCTTTCGTTCTCTATGCCAGCTATTCATGGCTTACATCTGATACTCAGAAAGTTTTCACAGATGGTCCATTCCAACCTGCTCTTTTTCTGCTTCCCCTGGGTTTGTACTTTTTTAGGCATTTCCCATCTGCCTACTTTAAAATCTTTAAATAGGTGGAATTTCTGGTGAAAAGAATGAATACTTTTATTCTGCCTCCAAATTCTTTCCCAATGATGCCACATGCACATTAGAGCTGGCACGCCCATACTTTGAAAAGAAGCATAAAGTTAAGAAGAAAAATATGGACCTGTTTTATATAATAGTGAGTCACTGCTGCATTTTAGTCACAGGCTACAGACAATAAAAGAGAAATGAAGTGTCAATGATTTAATTGGGAGTAATAGACAGAAGCTGTGTAGAGACAGCATCATCTCTTTTCAATTGAAAAAAATGTGTTTATTTACAGGATAGCTGCCCTGCCATCAGCCAATGAAGACAACTTTAAAACCTACATGGCCTAAGTAAACAGGACATACAACTACGGAAGTGGTTCCTGAATATATGATATATACTCAGAACAATATGCTTGAATCATACAAAAATAACTGAGAAATAGCTGCAGAGTAAAGAAAGATGGTATAAATAATTTTTAATAAAAACATTGAAAGAAATAAATTCCTATTCCAAGGTGGAGAAAAAAAAAAAGAAGCACAGCAGTATGTGTAACAATTGATTTTTAATAATACAAGCCTACTTTTCCTAGTTCAGCTAGGTAAAAAATGGAACAGAGAAAAGGGTGGCAGCTTTGTTTGGAACTAAGACTGGCTTTCTGTAAGAAAAATGGTGCATGCAACCATCTTCAGATTTTAGATTGCAATCCATTTGATTTCAGTGGGAACTAGAAGGAAAATCAGCTCCTGTATAAGCTGGATATCCAAAATTATATTGGTCAATTCCAAGGTACTTTGAATCCAGGCCATTTTTGAAAATCTGGGTTCAGTATATCACAGTCCACTCATCTTTGTAATTCAGTACTTCTGTTGGAAAACTCTATGGACACCTGCAGGAAGAAAGAGGAACATATTCACCAGAATTGAAGGTACTGAAAACAACTTATTAATCAGGTTTGGGCAGTGTTAGTGTATTCTGTCCTAAGTCCAAGCTGATAAATATATCCTGTAATGCAACGTCTGTGTAGCAAGCCACAGTTAAAGCCATAGGCATTCATCAATTCGGTGGAATATAAATTTAAAAAACAAGACAGTGAAGTATTGAAAGATGTTTTTATGTCACATGAAGATAGGAGAATTAACAAGCAAGCCAGAAATAAAACAGTGAAATGTGAGAAAAAGCACCAGATTAATTTCAATAATTTACAGTGATTAACAAGTCTCACAGGAAGTTTTTTAAAAGCTGGTGGATAGATACTTCAATGAGATGTTATTAAAAGGCTAAAGGCCTTTTCCCAATAAAGTAATATTTGGAGACTCTCCATCTAATAGCAAACAGTCACAGATAAAAAAGTTCTTCTCTCCAGATCCATGAACTGTTTCTAAATGGATGGAGATATCACAGGAAGCCCCTGGGAATACTGTATGTGCTTTTGATCACATAACAATGTGACTTTTAAGTGGAGTTATTCTGGCACCTGTGTCATACTGGAGGTTGTATGAGGCTACATAGGGTAAGAGTTAAACAGCTGGTGAATTGAGCAAAATGAACCAGATTACTATTTATCAGTCTTTGGGACTGCATATATTCTGTATAGCCTCATCTCACTCTAAATAAACACTACACTGTCCTCATGAAGGACACAGTGGAATGCCATGTTCTTTCCAGAAACATCTTCCTATATATCCGTTAAAGAAAGACAGGCTAGAGAAATGTGCTTTGCACTTGGAAGATAATGGGAAATGAACTAAAGCATTTTAAAACCTGTAGAACGCAATTCCATTTATCTTTTGCGTATATAAGTTTTACCTTAAAAGAGTAAAAAGAATTTTATGGAGCCAGAATAAGGGCATAACATACTATATCCTTTGTGTAAGAGACAAGTTGACATTCCCACTTACCAAAATCATAAACTAGACGTTAAGGCACTTTTCCAGAATCTGAAACTTGTTAATGTAGGATATGCCTTAATTACTACATTCGGTTTTCCACCTTGGGTTGGAGAACTCTTACCCAGAATGAGCTATCCAAGCCTATGTATTACCAGAAAATATTTTGGTTTCAAAACAAGAAAACAATTGCAGTTAACTTCTTGATGGCTTAATGGGATTAAGAGCATGTTATTGACTGCCAGGATAGGACCTAGCTAACTGGGGATAATATTAACAATCAGAAAAACTGCTTCCTGTGAAGCATCCACAAGGCATTGAAAACAACTGAGACGCTAGAGTATGAATCAGACACATGTAAATTTGCAGCAATTAGCCAAAAGGATGAACCTTTTAGGCTCCTTAACACTCCTTCAACTCTTCTTGGTTGGCTTTATCACAGACTTCTTCCAGGAAATATTCTTATTCAACATTAAAAATCATCTAGTTGACAGCATGGTCTTAAGTGATGAACATTAGTTACAACATTTATATTTCACACTAAACACAGATACACACATTCACGTAAAATAAAATCCTTTATGTGCACCCTTATATACAGACAGGTAGATTTTACATGACAAATACGTAAGAAGACAGACCAAAATGTGCCAACAAAATAACAGTTACCTAATTACAAATTATGTCCCTGTCAACATTCCCTAAGGCCTACCCATTGGATATAGGACATCATGGATTATGCCTTTCTCCATAAAGGTTCTTCCTCAGAAGTTGTTCCTGAAAAGGCTTACCTAGAAACGTAGATGTAATTCTGCTTTTTCTATTCCATCACCTTCTCTGCGGCTCTGGCCCTCTGCTGTGTTTTGTTTACAGAGTAGGAACACTTGTGCTTTAGTGTTTCCCTCCATTTAGTACTGTTGTATAGCAGGCTGAGGGTGTTGTCTAATTTGAAAGCCTTGGCCACTTAAAACGTGGCTGTCAGCAGCAGTTGCTAAGAAACTACAACTTAACTGCTTTCAAACATGGTATTGCTAAAGTGCAATTACCCACACCTGCTATTATTATTTATATGAGCTAATGTGTAATTCCTTCTTCACCACACTGGACACGTCCTCTCTTACCTCCCATTTCAATAAGCCCCTTCTTTCCTGTAACCACCCCCATACCCCAAATATTCCCCGAGCAGGGAAATGTGCCACAAAATATCTTAGTGTAGCTCAGAACGAGAGCACATAAATGCCCAGCTGGTCACTGTCACTTAGAAAACCATGATTATGAAACAGAGCCTCCAAATAAATTTTCCCCCAAGAGAGATTGCATGTTTGAATAGCAGTGGATGGGCATTTTTTACTTGCAGAAAATGTTTATGAAGTAATAAAATATTTAACTAAAAAGTGAGTGGATCATTTAGTAACTTTGCTTCTATTAAGTTAACCTCCAACATTTGGATATAGGAACAAAAAAATGCCAGTAATAAGGAATATACATACAAGAGGAGTGGGTGTCTTATGGGTGGAAAACTTTTGTCCTTACATATTTTATCTTGTAAACATCTATTGGTGCCTCTTGAATCAAAATGGCATCTTTTACAGTATTTTGGCTGTATTCCACATCAGATCAGCCCTTTCTGTTTGCTAAGTAATTTCAACCATGTGAATTAGATGCCACCTTCTTTGCTTTCTGGAGGTGAATGCAAACCTCTTGGAACCAGTCAAGCAGAGATGTGAATGAGAGGATGTTTGGGCCAGATAATGGGAGTGAACATTTAAAATGCAAAGAATTTGTAAAGCTTGACGCTTGCTCTTTTTCTGTAGCCTGAGGTATGCAGCAACACATGGGAGTAAGGGGGAACAGCTTTAAAAAATGCATGGCACTTCTCCACACGTAGGAACAGACAGCCTTGCTCACCTCTTTCCCTCCACTTTGTTTCCACTCAGAGCTAACTAGACACAAACCAGAGAACAAGCTCTGCAGGGAGGCAACTGTGTTAGCCCCAGTCCAGCTATGTTCTATTACAGCTGTATATCTTCTGAAGAGACCCTTGCTTGCACCTGAAGATTCAGAAATACTGGAAATCTGGCTTGCGTATGTCTCCAGTCACTCACATGGGCTCACACAAAACAGAGAATATGAAAAGGAAAAAAAGAAAAAAGAGGAAGAAAAAAATAATCTTCTTAGTTAATAAATACTCACACTCAGGCAGGCCTTACACCTTCACAAACTCCTTAAAAGAAAGTAATATATCATAATGTAAATCTTGTTAGTCACTGAACCACTAGTCATTTAAGTTAAACTACTTGATTTTTAACACCTGGTTCACAGTCAGGGTACAATTCCTTGTCTCTTCTGTATCTGGGTATTTGTTCTGCACATATGTAGTTTTTTGGCACTGCAGTTTTGAACATTTGAGCCTCTCTGTGGGGTGGTGAGGCAATGTATCCTGCATTAGACTGCAGAGGTAAACAATGTGATTTGTAGCTGCATGTGATTGTTAATTATGCAAAGAAAAACTTTGGGAACAGTACAGTAAACAAATGAGGTTATTATAAATCTCTCATTCTCTAGTTTTAACTTCCAAACTACATAATACAAAGGCAGTCATATTTTCTTGTATATAAAATGGCATCAATTTTTTAAAAAAGCAAGTTCTGCATCAAAATATATCATTGTGCAGTTATTTAGAAAAACAACGATTTTTTTTTTTTCCCTAAGAGACCCTTGAGCCCACAGTTTCTTTTAGAGAGTTTTATTTTCACTAACATTTTGATATCTCTAGCTAACTTAAGAACACGTTGTTAGAATATATTTCAACACATCCACTGCATAACTGCAGCAGTGTAAACTCAGCGTAGTCCATTTTAAGAAAAAACCAACAACCCACCATTTTCACAAAACTCTAATTTAGAGTGGAAAGAGAATACCAAGTTGGAACAATAATTCCTGAAGATACCATTTGAATGACCCCCTTTGGAGATACTTGGGAGGCATCACTATGTGGGAGAGGAAGGGGATCAGCAGCCCCCACCGCCCTGCTGTGACGGCCATGGGGCAGAGGAGGTACCTGCTAAGGGACCACCAAGGGGTTCCCAACCTCCATCCAGATCTGCTCACAAGTTATCATTCATGTTCTGAGCACAACGTGAAGGCACTAGATTGAATGCCATTTTTATGATAAATTTATCCACAGGAGTAAGACATTGGGCTTTAGAGTGTGCTTTTAAGAGTTCTTTGAAGGAAACAGAGTTTGGTGGAACAGCAACAGAGTGCAGAGAGTCCCAGGTGTACTCCTGTATATTCAGACATATCAAGCTTTTTAAAGATTGTTTCACCTGCATTTTATTTGTATTACTTTTGGATAGATTATAAATTCATTCTTGATCATATTTTGCTTGCTAACTGAGGCAGACACAATAAAACACACTACTAATAAATCTAGGGATTCAAACTGCAGCCCTTGGCTGCCACCTAAAGGTTTGCTATACTCCTTCAGAGGGATCCCACCAGACTCCATTCCCGTGTTTGGAATGGAAAAATGCTTGTCTACTCCCATTAGAGGCAACCTCCATGGTCCCTATTACTAAAAGAGATTTAGGGGAAAAAATATTTGTTCTAAAAAAAATCAAAAAGCCCCACCAAAACAAAGCAAAGGAAGGAAAAAAACCCCACAGTAGTTCAACAGTACTACAGAAAGAATGATTTCTTGTTTCTGCACGCATTTTCAATTTGAAAGACACCCTAAAACCTTAAAAAAAAAAAAAAAAACCAAAAACCAGAAACAACAACAGAGCATGCTACTTAGTTTAGATAAAAGAAGACAGCCAGAACAAAGAAACAATATAAACTGCTGAGCAAGGAATGGCTCAAGAACAAAAAATGGGGTGGTCTGTCCAGCCACCATTTGGGCAACACAATGAGGGCAGCAGGCAGTTTGTGTAGGTCTTATACGCTCCACAGAGGAGAGATTGCTCTCTCTAGACATTCCAGAAATTCAAGCTCCTTGAAAATAGCAGGAGCTGAGATGGAAAGGAAAATCCTGGCCAGGGCTCCTTTTAGCATCAACAGGCAGAATTCTGTCTCAATTCTCCAGCTAGCTACAACAACCTGATTGTCATCTATTAACTTAAAGTCACTGGTCCTTATTCACAGTGTCTGTACTAGCTGGGCAATACTGACTTCTCTCAGAGGTTTTTTTAATCTGTTATAAACATTTTCAATGAACTATCGGTTTTACACAATGAAACAACTTGTTGGGAAACATTTTTTTAATGCATCTCGAATTTTTAACATTATATGGTAAATATTACACTTTGCTCCTTGTGTAAGAGGACCTTCTCTTTTTTTTTTTTTTTTTTTTGTTAGACTTTAGAATATTGAGTGTGGATCTGAATGAAAATGAGTACTCTGAAGTGATGTGGCCACCTAGCAAAAATGTAAAACTAGCAGAGAACCACCTTACAGTTTGAAATGAACCTTTTGTATTACTAATGAACACTCTTTTTATGATTTCTATGTTCATTGTATATGTCTTGCATCCTGGAGTACAAACAGCAAACAAAAGAACATATTAAGTGGGAAGTAATTCAAGATAGAAGAATACCCTATACTATCATAGGCTCAAAGAAATTCTGGATAACAAAAAGCTGTTATTTCCTATGACTTGTGCTTTGAAGTTTAATCCTTATTTACACATCCAACTCCATTTTGACTTTCCACAGGATCTGATCTGCTTTATTTTTGGTTCATCCTCTCCTCTTACAGGAATGACACCTCTCATGTTCTTACAGGGATGCGGACTGACAGACTGACAATGATGCTCTGAAAAATAAACCAAAAATCTACAGAGAACTAGTGGTTTCCACCCACGCGTGGGAAGAATCTTAGTGACAGCATCATCTTGACCTCTATTGTAAAAATGAAAACCCACAAGTAATCAGTAAACTCATAACTGTGCATATTCAAGCTGTGATCATTGTGTATTTGCAGTATTCCCTGGGGGACAGTCAATGGCTAAGGGCAAAAGATCTAGTCATTGTCTTTTGTTCTTTTGAGTGGTCCATGTGTCTATGTCACCTGTGGCACGCAGTTATATTTGAGGTTATTACCTGGAGCACATCTCTTGCGATCATAACCTCCCACGGCAGCTATTAGGAGAGTTTGTGCGTAGGTAAGGAGCACGTCACTGGTATCCTCTCATACTGCCTATGGTGCTGGCTCTTGTCTCCTTTATTTCGGTTTGGCACCTGTATTTTTCTGTTCAGCAAGGTGAAGTTTTAGTTTAATTTGATGTAATGTAATCCTTACTAGTTTCAGAGTCAGTCAGGATGCATCTGCAAATTAACTTCATGTGTCTTGTTTTCTATTCCAAGGGCAAGCCATATAGTTGTGTTAATTACCTGTAGAAGCGTGGCCACTTAGAAGACTGATAGAATTTAAATCAAGAAAGAATTGTAATGGTAACTTTTTCTGACTTCCTGTGTTATTCAGGCTATACAACTTCACCCAGAAACTTAACATGAATACTTCTGTTTCATCTATAGTCTGTCTCTCATATAACCATTGAGTCTTGAATTCAAGATCACCCGTGATGGAAAATGGTGCCAAAGAAGAAGTTTTATCAGGAGCATTTTTTTTCAAACACAGTTAGGATCACTAAATTACTTTGCAATCTCTATTTCCCCTCATCTTCCAGTGTTCATTAGTGTGTCATGTCACAAGAGGATTATTTGGTGGTACAATATCCCATTAACTAAATTTTAATGGAACAAATTACTTGCCTGGCTGTAACTTAATTTTGTAAAATATTTTCCATTTGAGATAAAAAGATAAGGTCTGGCAAATCCTAAGGTAGCTGTGTACTCTATTAAAGTACATGCTAACAGTGCGGCCATAATTTTGGTTCTGAGTTCATAGTGACTTTGCATACTGTTGAACAATTCAATTACTCCTAGACTGCCTTAGCTCAGGCTAGAAGCATCTGTCCCTCAAAAAATCTCTATTTGTTAGCAATACATTAATCCCATAGCCCCTCTCATGCCTTACTCACCCTGACTTTAGTCACAGTTGGTACCAGATGATTCAGCAAAGGTGGAAATCATCTTTAAAGGAACATGTCACTGTGTGGCTGCAGGAGAAATTTCTGTGCAGCCTTAGAGAGTGGCCAGTTCTTGTTCTGAGGTACAAAAGCTTACCTTTGTTATGAACTTTTATCCTGGCTCATGTAAAGGCACATACAATTAATATAAATATCTCATCCATTTTTAAATCCTACAAATTTCTCATCTACAGCCAATGAATTACATGAGTTAATTATATGTTATTTTAAAAGAATCTTAGCTTTATTATAGCTTAAAGGATGAGCAGCAAAACAAATAACTACAGCTCTACTGGATCTTGGAATTAGACAAAAGAAGACTTACTGATATGAATAAAAAAAATTCAGAAGTAGAGATATCTTTCAGAAGAAGGGATGAATTTGTGTGAGGTTCTGCCTAAACATAAATGCTCTTATGCCAAAATGAAAACAGTCTAAGGATAAGCAGGATGTAAGAGGTGAGAAGCTATATATGCAGAGATATATTTGAAACAACTACAAAAATCAATAAGCAATGTTTTTCTACTATTTCTAAATGTCCCCATTGCCTCCATTCTTTCTTGATTCTGCATTTAAATATTTCTTGATTTATTTTAGTTGTCATTTTAGCAGTGAGTCTTGAGCAGCAATCTGGTGAGCAAGGGGAGAGGATATGTAGGTAAATACCACACAGAGAGCAACCAGGCTGTAATGTGCATACCATATTTCAAAACTGAGGACAAGAGCAGATGAAATCCTACCAGAGATGTTCAGAATCTTTGATAATTCTGGAAAAACACCCACTTCCTGTCCCTGTTTACCACGCCTCCCAGTTCCCCCTTCTGCCACACACACACGGAGTTTGCCTGTGGGATTTTTCCACTCATCGGCCACTGCTCAATGGAGCAGCTTAGCTATGGGCAGGAGAAACGATTTGCACTCATCAATCACCCGGTTACAATCTGCTGCTTTTGAACTATAGGACGCTTTTCAGCTTGATCTATACAGGTTAAACTGTGCTAAAAATGAACTTTAATTTCTGTTAAACAACACCAGTGCTGTTTATAAACCACAGCTTAACTTTCCCTTTCAACCTCTAACACCTAATTTCCTCAAAAGTTTCTCAGGAGGAACTTTAATCTTTCAGAAGTCCCAAGAAATATTTCCTACTTATTATCTACTATATTCTACCTACTTTCTACCAGTTTCTTGTAAAACATAAGATAGGAAACCTCTGGGAAATAACAAGTGAGCTAATGGCTGTCAGGGGAAAATGTGGGAATTTTCTCTGAAAACTTTCTAAAACGTTGTCAGGCCTACTGTACTATTACAGAGTATTTCATCTGGACATTTGGTAACCCAAGGTCTTAAATCCTGGGGACAGAAAAGGTGAAATTGCCATGGAAGAAGGATGAGGAAGAAGATGCAATGCTGCTTGAGATAGCTGCAGCAGCAGCAGCAATCATGACCTTGGGACTCCATTAGGGAAGCGAGAGACACAGAGAAGGCGTAGGTGGGGAAAGCAAGAGGCCTCTAAGTATCTGAGGATCCATTCAAAGTGACTGGGGAGAGGGAGGGTGAGAAGAAAGAATAAAAACTTTTTAGTGCAGATGCGGGAGAAGGCAGAACGGGAGTAGTAGTCTTCAATGGAAAAAAAAAAGAGGGAAAAAAAAAGAGGAAAAAAAATTTTGAGGAAGAAGAAAACGAAAACACCTGAGGTGTAATGCAGTCTCCTGATGGGCAACTATGTCGGCTCTCAGCACTAAGTGGACATTGCATACCTTTTTCAAGTACCAGAGAGAAAGGCAGGAGACATGCAACAACAAGAACAGTAGGAAATGGCTGGAGGTAAAATAAAAAAAAACCTATGGAGTGCCAGTGTTCTGTGGACAGTTTGGTCTTGCAATAATAAAAAAAAAAAATAAAATGTGTGTGACTTGCTACACTTCACAGTGGCTGGTGTTCCCCTGTAGCAAGAAAAATGCTACTTGTGCATGTCACAAACTATTCTTTGAAATGTGCATTTTCAGAGTCCAGTAGACTCAGTGGCTGTGGATCTATATCTACATCTATCAAAATGAAACCTGGTCTTAAGCCATCCTGCACAGAGCTGGAAAACAACATAGCTTCAAAATGTTATGACTGTTTGTGGGTGGGCTGCAGTCCTTTGTGAATATAAAACCAAGTAAATTGATATGCTCTTCTTTCTCTGTTAGTCACTGAAGGAAAACAGGAAAGTGGCACACAGATTAGTAACACAGGGTCAGGTCTTCGGCCCTTCAGGCCAAAGTCCCATTGAAATAAGGTTAATGAAATAACTCATCTGGCCTACTGTTCTTCTGTCTATTCTTTTCGGAAATCAAGCCATGGTGCCTGTAAGTCCGTGAAGTAATATCTGGAAAGTATTCACAACGACATATAGAGGAATCTCAGGTAAATTTTATACTTTGAAGGGGGGAACTCATCTCTCTGAAGCCAGGAAGACTCTCAAAACACAACACTGTGTATTTGTCAAAAGGAAGAAAACACTTCTGTCTAAAAGACCAGTTCCGTCACACAAAAATGCATAGTGGAAATACCGAAAAATCTTACTATAACACTGTTCTTTAAAACTCTTCATGTGACAACAAGTAAAATGTTCTTCTTTCAGAATACATCTGTTCAACTAAATATACTACTGGGGTTTTTCAGTAATTACTTCCAGGAAGAGATTTTTAGACTATTTCGATAAACAACTTAAGCTTTGACCACTTGTTACAATACATATTTTTATGGTTTTGAGCATAATCTATCCTAGGGGGATTACATAGATAATTTCTTATGCTTCCTTGTCTCTAGAAAAGTCATCCTACTCTTTCTGAAGCACATGACACAGAGACACCTTCATTGAGGCCCACCCCAGTGCTAATTTACAGATCAGCTGTCTGCATTACAGATCTCTTAGGAAATGAGTGTCCGTATAGAACTCAAAGCATTGGGTTTAACCTAGTAAACCCTAAACAGAGTGATACCTTTTCACCTGTGAAGCCACTGCTGTGTCTGTCTCAACTGCTTGCTGACCATTTCTGTTGAGAACCCATGTGCACTGGCCTTTTCTTTTCTTGCAATAGTCTGAAATATCTCACGTTTATTGTCTTATAACACAGTCTTCTTCGGTGGACTTGTCAGAAGCACTGAAGTACATTAGATCAAGATCTGGGATTTCACGACCATTATATACTCTATTTTTAATATAAAAATTTTACAATTCAATTGGTTATATAAACAAAGAAAAAAAGTGTACCAGCAAGGTATTGAAAGTAATTTTCTACAGAAAAGCAGAGTGGAGAAATTTCTGCTACATAGACCAGAAAGGAAAATCATTTTACAGTTAAAGTTTTAGCAAATAAATGATGAATAACAACAACATTTGGATACATTATACATAAGTCACCAGGCTGAGTATATGGAAAATAGATAGTGGCATTCCACCTGTCTCTGCATGACATTGACCAAACTGTTAGCATTGAGAGGGTAAATGCAAAAAGGTAATGGTTCAGATGTTGCCAGATAGTATCAAGCAGGCCTACTGAAGTTGCAAACCTAAGTAATATTTGTAAACTCACATAAAATGTCCACCTGAAATCAATGTAAGCCTTCCCAAAAAATTAAATAGAGTATTGATCAATTTGGATGACTGTTTTACCTTAAAATGGACCATTTTCTCTTTGTGCCATGTACATCAGGAAGTTCAGTAGCACGGACTGGTAACTAAGGCAGGTGTTAATAAAAAAAAAAAAGAAAATTACTATTTTGGGGAGTAAAGATTCTTCTAGTTTGGAAACTGGCATTACCAGTTCTCATAATAAGAACTGAGCCTAGAAATGAAAATCAGTGTGCACGGTTTTAATATCTTATATGAAAATGCATCATGACTTTTTCAGAATTACAAAAAAAAGCACACATTTTATTAAAAAAAATCATACTGCATCAGGCAGCTGGAATTTTATATAGAATTTTTCTGTATATAATAAACAGCATAGGTGGATTGTTCATCACCTGCTCTTCTGAGGAAGAGGCTTATGACTTCTTGGTAATCATTTCTTGGGAGTAGTCATTGATTTTTTAATTGTTCCATCATTTTTAATTAATGGGTTATGAAAGATTTGCACAATACACTGACCGTTTTATATGAAACAGGAGCAGTTTTAGATTCAAATGTTGTATAAAGAAATGAACCCTAGTGACAGCAAATGCAATTGTATCTGACAGACAAGCATATGATTCTTTTAGTTGGTTATATTGCAAAGAAATACAATTTACATGTCATTGGGAAGCCACCAAATCCAAAACAATTACTGTACTCTTGCAGGATTCTATACTATTAAAATAAGGAAGTTGGAGGAAAGTACAATTAATTTAACAACATCAAAATGCTTTTTATGGGGATTTTAATTGTGTCTAAGGTTCCACGATAATGTAAGAAATCACAAGACCAGATAATGAAGACTTATTTTAAAAAAGTTTTGATATTAGAAGTTGTAAAACACCATTAATCTTCCCCTTGCAGTCTTGGTTTGGACTCTCCCACATGAAATGGCACATTAAAGATGGTTGGAAACATTCAACCAAAAAAGGAACATGGTTTTTGTAAGAAAAGTTTTGGGGTTTTTGACCAGCTCTAGTTAGCATTCATTGCATATGCAATATTTTCAAAGCTGTTTCCTGAAAAGAGAGACTATTCACCAACACGGTGATAAACAATTGCATTTTGTTTCAATAAAGTAAATGTAAATACTGGAAAGAAGCCACAGTTATAACACTTCAAGAAATTTGGGATACATGTAACATAATAACACACTTTCCACCACAAAAATTCATAGAATAACTTAGGTTGGAAAAAGCCCCCTGAGGCCCAACCATCCCTCTGCTCAAAACAGGTCCAATTAGTTCAGTCTGCTTGGGAACATGTTCAGCTGAGTTTCAACTCTCTCCAAGGACAGAGATTCCACAAACACAGTGCTTCAAGGATTCATGGCCCAGTGGATAGGACAATAGATTGAGACTTTAAATCCATTTCCAGTGGTCTTAAATTCCTTGTTACAGGAGTTTAAGAGTTACCTACTCTCTTATGTGACCTTGGATGATTCATTTTCTCCACTTGCAAGCCTAGAATTATTATTCAAACTTCCTGCCTAATTATATTATTGCATTATAAACACTGTCTAAACAACAATATATTCAAAGATGCTATCACTGCAAAGTAAATGTTTTGAAGTCCTTGGATTCCACCATGGGAAGAATGAAGCTAAAGAAATAGGGCATTTTACATAAACCAGCAGACTACACTTTAAACTCTTACAGCAGCCTCTACACATTGAGGCCTAAACTATTGGCATCTTCAGCTCTTGGCTTTTTTACTAATGACTTTATTCAGAGTGCACAGTTCTCACCCAATACTGACATCCTTTTCATTATGTTCTTGGAGTTTAAGTTAATGACTGGAGTGGCTCCATTTTGCTTACATTATCATCAGATTTTATATAAAAATTTTCCATTTTTTTTCCTTCCACATTAAACTCGAAGTATTGTCTTTCTGCCCAGAATATCAAATCCTTGCATGACATTCTCATCAGGAGTAGAGCATGTAATGACTGATTCTTATTTGTATGACGAACAGCCTTTACTTAGAAACTCAGAAGATAATTCATATTGTTGAGGACACAGCCATTTTCTTTATGCTGCTTATGATAATTTACATTCTGGTCTGATAAATAGTTTCATACACAATATACCTTTATGGAATATTAACTGTATTCTTCCTCCCATCAGCACCACTTAGACTATGCAGGTGAAAAATACAGAGTAGGGAGATCTCAGTTTCGGTCACATTTTCTTCTGCAGGCATTTTGTTTAAAGGTATTTCCTCTAATTTCTTCATGTGTCACCTGAATCCTTTTTTTCCAGATACATTTGAACCACCATAAATTTGCAACATCATGACCCAGGAATTAGACATTACAGTACCCAACAGGAGTAAACTGATTTTAGTTCACCTGTCACCAGCGCATCTTATTTCAAATAGCACCCAACGGAGTTCTCAAGGGACATGTGGCTCTCCATCTACAGTGTGTGAGACTGTGACCTCTGAAATCATATACCTTTTAGGTTAAGAATGCCACAATACTTGAAGTCCTGTAGATGCTACACTTCTTTCTGACTGTCATTGCATATGGCTTTCTCACATCCCATATCCCCATTTGGGCTGTGACCACTCAAGGAATGATAGTCAGATGCCTGAAATGGGGGACTTTTCCAAAATGAAGCAAAAAAGGTGATACATCATTTAAAAACTCCCAAGAGTGGAACCACAGGACTGCTTATTTGCCAACTCTTCCTCAGCACTCTTGAACAAACCCACCGTCTTCAGTTTCTGACTTCTGACATTCAGATGCTAAACCATAGCTCAAGGCTTAGCACAGGATCTGAAAAGGCTTCCTCAGCCCTTTATTCGTAAAGACAGTGAAACATCACATTATTTACACTGGTTGCATTTGCAGGATTTATTAACGTTGTACCCTGCACAGGCAGACTTGGATGCGGCACAGAGATCCTTTTAGGATCCTGCGTGCACTGTCATCTGTTGCCGGTATCAGAAATGAAGGGATGCCGCAGGGCTGGCCATCAGAGACCCGAGTTCGGCACACCTACCCCGTAACGCAGCCGGGCGGGGGCCCGGTCATCGGCGTGTGAGAGGGCGAGGTGCCCAGGTGGGTTTTACCTGCCGGGAAAACGCCTCCACCCACAGCCTCCCCGGGGAGCGGAACCCTCCAGAGGAGCAGAGCGAAATGAACTGCAGGACCGCCGGGGAGCGGAGCCGGGCCGGGCGGGTCGGCGGCTGGAGGTCGCACCTTGTCCCGGCGGGGCTTTCCTAGCCCGCACAACGCGGTACTTTCCGGACACGGTTAACCTTTGCGTTACTCCCACTGCGCCCGGAGGGGTGGAAACTCCGGGCAGAAATCATTCGGGGAGGGCGGTAAAGGAGGGGAGGTGTTTTTAGGTGACATGAAGTGACCGGGGGCGTTTTGCCGGTCCAGGGGCCGGCGCGCTGCTGCCAGCGGGACGCCCCGTGGGAAACGGCGGCATTCCTGGGGCCGCGGGGTGCGGAGGTGGTGACGGGGGCGAGGGTCGCACGAGCGAGCGGCGGTGGGGTCACACAGAGCAAGGGACGGCGGGGCGGCTGCCATGGGGTCGGCGGAGCGGGCGAGGTGCGGCGGGGGCTGGCGGCGCAGCGCTCTGCCCGCGGCCTTCGCCCGCCTCCCCGCCCGGGGGCAGCGGCCGTGCCGA
>VWPU01006318.1:0-31812 GCA_013398955.1 Callaeas wilsoni
ATAATATTTTTATATAATTAATATATAATTATTAGCATATAATATAGTACTATTATGATTTATATTATATATAATCATACGTATTATAATTTTATGCGGTAATTACAAAGTAATTAATTAAATGCCTCATATCTTGACACAAGCAGCAATTAAAGAGGATTTCAGTGCCAGCATCTTGGCGTGATCACCACACAGATCCAGTGCTCTGCCACAGCAGTCCCAGGAATGTCACTGGAGGGATGTGGGCAAGCAGAGTTCTGCATTTTGGGGCTTTTTTTAATGATAATATACAGATTTCATAGGACAAGACAGCCAAAAACCTGGTGATTAAAATACTTTCAGTATTTATATAATCAGTAAAATACAGTAAGTAATCTTGAAAACCCATCAGGAAAACAACCCAATGTTAATAATCTGTAACATAATCCCTCAGTGATGCACCAAATTCTGTGTTTTATTGAACTTTAACCTGCAGAGGGTTTAATTCATTTTTTCCCCACGTACCTTTTTTTCCTATTTCAAGGGAAAAAAATCTTGAAATCTGAGCCCCAGACCTTTCCTGAGCAAGCAGAGTTCTGCATTTTGGGCCTTTTTTTAATGATAATATACAGATTTCATAGGACAAGACAGCCAAAAACCTGTTGATTAAAATACTTTGAGCTGGCAAATAATCATCAGCAAAACAACCCAGTGCTAAAAACCCATAACATAATCCCTCAGCGATGCACCAAATTCTGTATTTTATAGAACCTTAACCTGTAGAGGATTTCATTCATTTTTTCCCACGTACCTTTTTCCTATTTCAAGAGAAAAAAATCTTGAAATCTGAGCCCCAGACCTTTCCTGGGCAAGCAGAGTTCTGCATTTTGGGGCTTTTTTTAATGATAATAGGCAGACTTCATAGGACAAGACAGCCAAAAACCTGGTGATTAAAATACTTTGAGCTGGCAAATAATTATCAGCAAAACAACCCAGTGCTAAAAATCCATGACATAATCCCTCAGCGATGCACCAAATTCCGTATTTTATAGAACCTTAACCTGCAGAGGGAGAGGGTTTAATTCGTTTTTTCCCACATACCTTTTTCCTACTTCAAGGGAAAAAAAATCTTGAAACCTGAGCCCCAGCCCTTTCCTGAGCAAGCAGAGTTCTGCATTTTGAGGCTTTTTTTAATGATAATAGGCAGATTTCATAGGACAAGACAGCCAAAAACCTGTTGATTAAGATGCTTTCAGCTGGCTAATAATCATCAGCAAAGCAACCCAGTGCTAAAAATCCATGACATAGTCCCTCAGCGATGCACCAAATTCTGTATTTTATAGAACCTTAACCTGCAGAGGGAGAGGGTTTAATTCGTTTTTTCCCACATACCTTTTTCCTACTTCAAGGGAAAAAAAATCTTGAAACCTGAGCCCCAGCCCTTTCCTGAGCAAGCAGAGTTCTGCATTTTGAGGCTTTTTTTAATGATAATAGGCAGATTTCATAGGACAAGACAGCCAAAAACCTGTTGATTAAGATGCTTTCAGCTGGCTAATAATCATCAGCAAAGCAACCCAGTGCTAAAAATCCATGACATAGTCCCTCAGCGATGCACCAAATTCTGTATTTTATAGAACCTTAACCTGCAGAGGGTTTAATTAATATTTTCCCACGTACCTTTTTCCTATTTCAAGGGAAAAAATCTTGAAATCTGAGCCCCAGACCTTTCCTGGGCAAGCAGAGTTCTGCATTTTGGGCCTTTTTTTAATGATAATATACAGATTTCATAGGACAAGACAGCCAAAAACCTGTTGATTAAGATGCTTTCAGCTGGCTAATAATCATCAGCAAAACAACCCAGTGCTAAAAATCCATGACATAATCCATCAGCGATGCACAAAATTAAACATTTTATAGAACATTAACCTGCAGAGGGTTTAATTCATTTTTTCCCCACGTACCTTTTTCCTATTTCAAGAGAAAAAAATGTTGAATCTGAGCCCCAGAGCTTTCCTGGGCAAGCAGAGTTCTGCATTTTGAGGCTTTTTTTAATGATAATAGGCAGATTTCATAGGACAGGACAGCCAAAAACCTAGTGATTAAAATACTTTGAGCTGGCAAATAATCATCAGCAAAACAACCCAGTGCTAAAAATCCATGACATAATCCATCAGCGATGCACAAAATTAAACATTTTATAGAACATTAACCTGCAGAGGGTTTAATTCCCTTTTCCAAGGTAACTTTTTCCCCTGTTTGAGGGGGAGAAAATCCAAGTGCAAACCGTGAGCCTGCGCTGGCTGCTCGCCATCCTCCCGCTGCTTTGAGCTGGCATTGAAATGGAGCATTTGATGAATCGTTTGTGCGCTGCCCAGAATATTCCGAATTTCCTTGGAGTGGTACCTGCTGTAAAAGACAATCGTGGCAGGATTAAAGCAGGGAATTAGGGCAGGACAGAAGCTGGATTTGACCTGTGATTTTTTTTTTTTGCTGGGCTTCCCTTTGGTGGAGGGAGTGCCACTCCAGCAAAGGGATGGAGCCATCCCCGACAGCCCGTGATGAATTGCTGGATTTACGGCGGATATTTTAATGGCCTCGCACTAATTTTGACTGAGAGCGGAGTAAATGATAATTCAATCACCTGCCTGCTTGGATTTCACCGGCAGCTCAGCCTCGTTTCTCCTGGAAGGGTGGTGGGGAGCAGAGGAGCTGGGCTGGGGTAGATTCCTCTCTCCAAATTTAACTCTTTTCCCTGGAAGTGCTGGCGTTCACCCGTGCCTGAGCGTGGCTCCAAAATCGCTGTATTTTGGGCAAAAACTTGCCCAAAGCTCGATCAGGGAGATTCCTCGGAGCACCTTGCTGAATCCCAGAGGACTTCCCTGCCATTTAAATGTTTTTAAAATGCCCTTCTGGTCCAACATCCTCCCCCAGCTCAACCATTTCACCCAGTTTTGGCACTGGATCCGCCCCATCCGTCCACATCCACATCAGGTGATTCCAGGGAAATAAGGATTCGTGCCTCAAAGTTCTTCCCAAAGGGGTTGCTTTGGAAAAAAGCCCAATTATTTAGTGTTCCATCTCCTTGTCCCAGCTGTGGAAGTTGCCCAGGGAGGCTGTGGGTTCCCCATGCCTGGAATGTCCCGGGGCTTGGAGCAGCCTGGGATAAGGGAAGGTGGAATGAGGTCACTTCAAGCTCTTTTCCCACCCAAACCATTCCATGATTTCAGGAAGTGGCATCCAAACCTTTGTTCACGGCTTCATCTTCATCCTCCTTCATCCTGAGGAGATTTTTTGGGTTCTTTATTTTGCTTTAACGCAGTTCCAGCCCATGCTGGAAACTGCCCCCTCGTGAATCCCTGAAAGATTTTTTGCCCATAAAAAATTTTGTATGGAAATTTCATACAAAAGGAGATGATAAATCCAGGTTAAGGTGGAATAGAAATTTTTTTTTTTTCCCCCTCTTTTTGTACTGTGAATAAATCAGGTTCTTCCAGCCTTGACATCAGGTGGGGTCACACAAGCCACGCATTTCCAGGTGGAAGAAAAGAGTAAAATAATTCTGCAGAGAAGGTGAAGCTGATCTCCCCTAATTAATTTCGGGGTGAAATCATCTTGTAATTCCTCCGCATGTGCCCTTCCCTTGGTGTCCTGAGCACCTGGAAATGGAAAAGCTCTGCTTCCCCGGCTGATCCTCATTATTGGGATGTTTGTAATTAGGGTTAATGCAAAAGAGCCCAGACCTTTCCTCCTTCCAGGCCTGGTTTCTGGGATATTTTTGATCCCGGGGTCAGGGAAATTCCTCACTGGGATTAGAACAGAGATAAAATTTTGATTTTACACCACTGATAAGATGGGATTCTGGTGATACTCAGTGAACACAACTGGTGGAATCCCAGCAGATGAATTTGTAACTTTTTCACGCTGGAAAAAATGTAAGTGAATATTGTTGGCAAATGATTATTGATCTGGACAAGTGTGTTAAACGTTTCTTGGCAGCCCTGTATTACACTTACAATTTAGTTTAGTGACAGCTTTTATAAATAACCCCAGAGCAAACTCTGGGAAGAAGCAGGTTATTGGTTTTTCCTGGAGACAGATTTTGGTGCTGTGTTTGGAAATGGGCTCCCTGTGTTCTGTTCTGTCAGCACTATTCCTGTAATATTTATTCTGCTAATTCTGCAAACTGACCAAATTTTGCTTCCCTTTAGCTTAAAAGTGTTAAACTGTGAGGTGTTGGGTGGGGGCAGACTGAGCCTGGCTCAAAGCACCCAGTCCCGTTTGGTTTATAAAGCAGAGCTTAATGATTGAGTTTTCAAGCCTTCAAAAAGAATTCCGTGTTAAATTTGACTTTCGGTGCCTTGTTAAGAGGGTCTGTCCTGAAAATCCTGGGAATTTGTAACTCTGGGAAGTGCAGCCCACTTGGACTGCGTTCCCTGGGGCTTTGGTCCTGCTGAGGAGTTGGGATGGGGAGAAGTCAGGGCAGGGATGGAGGAGTTTCACAGTGGGGGACTGGTTTGAGCTGCTCCGGGTCAGGATGGTCAGAGGTGCTTTCCAAGGGCTGGAGCCCCTCTGGAGCCAGGCTGGAGAGCTGGGAAGGTGCACCTGGAGAAGGGAAGGATCCAGGGAGAGCTCAGAGCCTAAAGGAGCTCCAGGAGAGCTGGAGAGGGACTGGGGACAAGGGGTGGAGGGACAGGACACAGGGAACGGCTTCACAGTGGAGAAGTGGAGATTCAGATGCGATATGGGGAAGGAATTCCTGGCTGGGCTGGAATTCCCAAAGAAGCTGTGGCTGCCCCTGGATCCCTGGAAGTGCCCAAGGCCAGGCTGGATGGGGCTTGGAGCAGCCTGGGGCAGTGGAGATGTCCCTGCCCATGGCAGGGTGGCACTGGGTGGGCTTTAAAGTCCCTTCCAGCCCAAACCATCCCAGCCTATCCTCTCATTTCCATTTCCTTCCTGTTAAAATATTCTTTCCACCTATTCCTCTCTTTCTGGGTACCCCACAAGGATTCTTAGCCCGTGGATCTTCAGGATTTTTGTTTTGAATGATTCGCTTGCCTTTTACCCGAGCTCTGAGTATCTCTGTGTTTCAGGTCATACCCTTAGATATAACACTGGAGCTCCAGAAGCAGATCATGTCAGAGTTAGAAATTCTTTATAAGGTATGTGGATTTTACCACTTGAATTATTCTTGCTTCGATTTCCTTACAGCAGATTTTAAAACAGCCTTGTGCTTTTTTTTTTTCCCTCTCTTTTTCCCAGTGCGACTCCTCGTATATCATAGGATTTTATGGTGCTTTTTTTGTAGAAAACAGGATTTCATTGTGTACAGAGTTCATGGATGGTGAGTAGTGGATCCAGTTTGCTTTTGATTGCTAAGTAATTAAATGAGAAAGGGTTTTTCGGTAGAATGAAATGCAGTGATGAGGCTCGAAAATGTGGAGTATTAATAACGTTGCAGGGAGTTAAAAAACCAGAGCAGGTTGGAATTGGGATTGTGGGATATTCTCCATGGAATGCTGCATTTTCCCCGTGTGGAACTTCGCTTACTTTTATGGAAAATGTAAATAGAAGAGAAATAAATGCAGCCTTAATTTGTGGTTTGATATTTGAGCCTCCCGTGCAATCTGTCCTCGCTGACAAAACAGCTGTTCCTCACTTGTAGTGTTTTGATAGCCAAAACAGCTTTTCCTTTCAAGAAATCTATTAACCCAATGTCCTGTGTGTTTGCAGTGGAAATCATCTCTTAATTGCCAGGCAAGGAGTTATTTTCCATCCCAGCTGTTTGCCAGCTCGGTGCCGAGTTCCTTTTTGAGTCCCCGTGTGAATCCTCAGCCCAAAACCACCCCCAGCCCGGCCTTACAGAGGTGTCCTGGCACTTTCCTTGGAATTCTTGGATGCTCCTGGAGGAAAAGCAGGGAGAATCCCCCGGTGGCAGCAGTTTGTAACCCTTGCTGGCCTCTGCGTGGGAGCTCTCGCGGCAGATGCTGTCCCTGCGTGTCTCGGGCTCTTCCCAGCGCTTCCCAACTTTCCCCATGGAGCCAGAGCCTGCTCCTCTCACCAGGATTTCCTCAGGAGCCAGCACTTTGTGCCCCTGCCAGGTTTTCCACAAAGGTTCAGTTCAGCTTGGTATCAAGACGTTAAAGATCTCCCAAATAATTCGCTCTGGAGGCGAGGCTCTGTGGCAGGAAAAGATCCTAAAACCCATCAGACATCGTCGAGCAGCTTCTTCCTTTCTGGTGGGGAGCAGGGTCAAGCCCTTTAGGGTTTATGGGGCATTTTGTTTGCTCCCTGTTAGCATGATCTGTTATTACTGTTATTTCCCTTTTTACACTTCCAGCCCCTCCCAGTGATGGCTGCACCCCCTTTCCAGTGTTCTTTCAGATTCTTTGGCTGCAAAAAGTATTTTATTCAAGGTTTTATTTTAAAAAACTCCAAAGCCCATGAGTTAAACTCTTCTTCCCTTCTGGTGGGGAGCAGGCTAAAGCCCTTTAGGGTTTATGGGGCATTTTGTTTTCCTCCCTTTTAGAGTGATCTGTTATTACTGTTATTTCCCTTTTTACACTTCCAGCCCCTCCCAGTGACGGCTGCAGCCCCTTTCCAGTGTTCTCTCGATTTCTCTGGCTGTGAAGCTATTTTATTCGAGGTTTTATTTTAAAAACCCCAAAGCCCACGAGGTAAAATCTTTGCTGCTGTGCTGCTGGGTGACTCTCTGCCCTCTCTCTGATCTCCCCTGCAGTTCCACTCAGACTTACAAGCCCGTGTAAAGCAGTAGTCACACGCAGCAAGGGAGCATCTGCTGCTGCCAAAACGAGCATCTGCCTGGAGTAGTGCTCCTAAAATTCAGACTGTGCTCCTAGAATTCAGTGATTTTTTTTAAAATTTTTTTTTTTCCCCCCCCAAATACGAGGGGCAGAAACGCTCTGAATTCCTGTTTGAAAATATTTCAGCCTTTAGGGCGTGCATCCCTCATGGTGCAGCACCGTGGCAGAGCTGACTGACCACGCACAAATCGCTGGGAATTTGTTCTGGAGATGACCTCTGCTGTGCCTCATGTTGTACTCTCCTTCTGGCACAAAGCACCAGCAATTACTTAAAGGAAGAACAAAATGCAAAGAAAGGGACCTTGCCTTGTTTTCTCCCACCAGACCTTTAATTTTGATTCATTAGGATGCAGGTAAAGAGGAGAAAAAGCCACTTTTCATCCTGCAGACGAACAGCTTTAACCTTGTCAGATTTGTAGCCTTTTTGGCTGTTCTGGTTTATATTTCCTGAATCCATATCCCAGGACTGCAGATCACAGGTGTTTCCTTTATGGCTGACCTGGATCCAGGGGGATCTGAGTCTTTTGGGGTGCTCAGGGGCACGTGTAGGACCATATTGGTGCTTCCCTGGCACCTGCAGCCAGGAAAAATGCGAATAACTCCAGGGCTGCAAACACCAAAGCCCTGAGGTTGAACTGACCTGGATCAGCCTCCCACCTGCCAGTTGATTTTAAAGAGCAACAGAGATGTGAAATGAGGTTTTCTAGGCTTTGCACCTTTATATTTGGAATAAAGTTGATGTTCTAGATCGAGGTGGTGAAATGCCCTATTACTTTTTACTTACGTGGTTGCCTCTTTCCCGTGAAACTGCTGAATTCCTGCTAAATTCCCCTTGGAAAACAAAGTGTGCAGGTGATCAGACTGTACCTGGATGTCTGTACAGGTGTGGGAGCTGACATTTTTGGATTTGGAAAAGCTGGGTTTTTTACAGATTTTTTTTTTTTTCCCTCCACCAGATTTCCCCATTTGTTTGCAAAAAGATGCTTTCCTTCATTTTTCCAGCAGCACTGCCAGCTGTAATAGCCAGGTTTGGCAGTTTGGGGTGTGAAAAGAGGCCCTTTTTCGGTGCAAAATGTAAAGATGTGTTGTAGGGATGAACAGGAACCACCAGCCACGGGATTGCCTTCTGCTTGGGTTTGTCAGGAGCAGTGAGAGTGGAGCTACAGCCTCTCATTTCCATCCCACAGCACTTCTGCTTCCTTTCAAAACTGGGATTAGCTACAATCCACAGGCAGTGCGGACAACAGCAGCTGAAAGATAAAATTTGGTGAAGGAATGGAGTTTCAGTGACTTGGAATCAGGGCAACATTGGTGAAGACAAACTGAGTTTGTTTCTGACAGTGCAGACCACGAGGGATTAAAAAACTTCCACCAAAACCCCCAATATCTCCTCCCAACCTCCTCTCTTTCAGGTGGTAGCAATCCTCTGCCTGCAGTTTCTTTGTCCATTTATTTGCTTTATTTGCCATTCTGCTTGGAGATTTTTATTTTAATTCTCAATTTTAAGTTTCCCTTCTTGCCTTAAGAATTCGTGTTTCACCCCAGGGACGTTTTGGGCACTGGTTCCATCACGAGTGTGTTTTGCAGGAGAGAAGGGCGGCTTCCCAATCCCTTGGGAATGTCTGTAGGGCTTTTAGAGGGAATGAGGCTCCCCATTGTCCCCGTGAATGGGTGATGCTGACAGGGCTGTGCCAGGTTGTTTCCCATTCTGGATTTACTGGGAAAGCTTAAATAGCTTCCCCAGGAGCTCCAGGAATTTCATTTCAGACATCAGTGTGGGCACCACCAAACCCTCCCTGGTGAGATATCAGGAAGAAACTGCTTTGATCGTGGATATAAATTTGTTGGATACCATGGAATGGTAGCACCAGCTTTTGGGGACAAGAACTGGGATCCTTTGGACCTTGGAGTCTGCTTTTTGGGATGATTTTGTTATTCCCAAGACATTTTCCCACACGGTTTGGAGTTCTTTAATGTTGAGGTGCCTGTGGCTGGGAGGCTTCCTAACGTTTGGTCATTGCTATTTTCTGAGTACCGGCGCCGCAAGCAAAAATGAGGAATGTGGTGAAAAGAGCCCCGAGCGCTGTCCCGTGTGTTTGTGCAGAGTCTGGGAGGTTTTTAAGGCCGAGTTATTTCTGACACAGTTACTGCTCTGCCGTTGATGGTGTTTTTATTAATAACCAAGGCCTAGAAAACCCTTGGGCCTTCAAATCTGGGGCACTGTTTGAGCTGGCATCACCTGAGCACGTGCTGTTTGTCCCTGCAGGGGGTTCTCTGGATGTGTATAGAAAAATTCCGGAACACGTTCTCGGAAGGATAGCAGTGGCTGTAAGTACTCTGGTTGCTTTTTGTCTCTCTGTTTCTGATGGCGTGTGTGAAAAAATCTCTTGGTTTGAGTGTTCGTGGGTCCCCTTGGGGCATCTCCAGGATCCGTGTGAGAGAAGCCTTCATCTCTCCTGCTCTTCCTAACCATCCCTGTGCACGGGGATTCTGGGATTCAGGAAAACTTCCTTCGGAATGAGCAGCACAGGGGAGGCTGGAGGTTCGTGGGGTGGTGAGAAGGGTGGGACTGCTGTGCTGTGAGGAAAGGCTGGGAGCTGGCTTTGTCCAGCCTGGAGAAGGGAAGGCTCCAGGGAGAGCTCAGAGCCGCTCTGGGGCCTGAAGGGGCTCCAGGAGAGCTGGAGAGGGACTGGGGACAAGGGATGGAGGGTACAGGACACAGGGAATGGCTTCAAAGTGGAAAAGGGGAGATTTAGATGGGATATGGGGCTGGAATTCCTGGCTGGTAGGGTGAGGAGACCTTGGCACAGGGTGCCCAGAGCAGCTGTGGCTGCCCCTGGATCCCTGGCAGTGCCCAAGGCCAGGTTGGACACTGGGGCTTGGAGCAGCCTGGGACAGTGGGAGGTGTCCCTGCCATGGCAGGGGTGGCACTGGATGGGATTTAATGCCCCTTCCAGCCCAAACCATCCCAGGATTCTGTTGTACACATCTGTGTGAAGGGATGGGATAAATTGAGTGGGATGAGGAAAACAAAAAGAGTTTGCTGGAGGTCTGGGTGCTCACGTTCCTTCCTATCAACATTTCTTCCCATCAGCCCTGTAGGATGGAGCAGTGCTCTTAATCACCTTTATTTACTTAATTATTCATTGAATCAGCCTTTAAGCCCTCCTGCTCTCTGTGGTGCCTTCAGAAGGTGATTCAGGAGCCCTGGCGGGGATCCTTTGTCTCCGAGTGTGTGATTTCCATCCTGGCTGTCCTTATTCTGCCCAGAGGGACTCCCCCATAAGTTTTCTGTGCCAGGTTGGAGGATTAAGTTGGTTCTTCACACCAAAGTGCAGTGCCAGACCAGATTTTCTGTGTTCTCCTCAAGGCAGGTGAGGAGGGTGGAGTTTTGCACTTGGCACGAGCCAGACCTGGGCAGGGGCTGGTCTCCCACCCCTTTCCCACCTGAGCAGCCACAGGGAAGGGTTAATAAGGGCTCATTTTAGGGGTGAAGAGTCTGTGGTGCTGGAAGAAGTCTGAGCCCTCAGATCTCCTTGGGTTTGGTCTCGAGGTGTGGACAGTGGGATCCTCCAAGCTCCTGGTAGCTCATCCTTGGGGCTCTGCAGCATTCCCTTGCTAAAAATTCACTGGCCGTGATGGAAAAGTCAAATTGCAGGCCAACAGAAAATTAAGGAGTTTTAAAAATCCGTCTTTCTCCACAGCTGAACACAGGGTAATGACCAATGTCTCTGGATCTCACCGGGGAGGGAGATACTGCTAAACAATTGCGAAATATAAGGAATACTTTGATAACTTAAGCAGTTTAAAGCATAACAAAGTTATTCTATCATGTGCCATTTAATTAAGTGCTGGGTTTTCACATTCATTATACATCAAGCTGACAATTTAAATCCTTTAATCCAACGCAGGCAGCTATTTAGTCTCTGTTCATTGTAATTCACAGCTCCACTCTCCTCTTAATTTGTGTGGCCTGCCCAGGGTGATGAACATCCCTCTCTGATGCTGTTTCCTCTGAGTAGCTTCAAACCTGCTCATTATGTACCTGGCAGTTCCTCATGGAATTTGAGTGCTTTTCACCTCGAGTTCAGGGGGAAAACGTTTCATCTCCTCTTCCCTCTGGAGCAGCGAGTGGGAAGTTGCTCACAGTATCCCCATATCCCTCATGATGATGATGATGGTGATGGTTTGATAATCCTGGAATGGCCTTCCAGCATTCCTTCAGCTGCTCATTCCTTCTCCTTTTCCTTATCTCCCTCATGGTGTGTGTTCAATCCATCCACACCTTGGTTTTGTTTCTCCTCTCCCCCATCCCCCCTTGGCATTCCACAGGTGTTGTCCTCCAGTTTTCCTCTCATCCATAATGCTGGTGCTCCAGCCCCACCTTTTATGTCTCGATATCTGGATTTTTTTTGTTCCCCTCGGGGTCGTTTTGTCCCTGATCAGTCAGCCTGTGAGCCTGACTCCCTGACATGGATACTTAACTTTTCCTAGTTATTTTATTTCCTGCTTTCCCGTGCCCGCTGCAGAGCAGGGGGTCAGGAAAGGGGGAACAAAGGAGCTTCAGAGAAGGGCCTCAGCCCTTCCTCCTGCTCTCAGAGCAGAAGGAGTGCACTGAGGCTGAACCAGCACTGGCAGCTCCCCTGCTCTGGTGCTGATTTTTGGCGCAGTGGAATTGTTGGAAGGAGGCAGCAAAAGCCTTTTGTTTTCCCCGGAATTCCTCCGTGGCAGCAGGAAGGGCTCCTTTGAGCCTCCCCCCGTTGTGTCCGGGCTGGCAGCAGAGCCCTTTTGGGGGGCTGGGGCACCTTTGTGCCGGGTCCTGCAGGCAGACGCCGTAATCCCCCCGAACAGCTTGGGGAGATTACCCAAATCCTGGGATTGCTGCTCGCTGCTGCCCAGGAGGACAGTGCCAGACAAAAGCTGCAGCTCACACGGATGGATTTTTCTAGGCAAAACCTGCAGCTTCCATATTTTTTTTTTCCCCTTCCCCGTGTCCAGAGTCATTTGTCTTTTGTTCTCCCAAGACATGTCCAGTGCATGAGTCCATGGAAGCTGCTTAATAATACGTGTGACCCGCACATCTGTTAATTGGAATAAGCTCCTGTTGTATTTGTAGAAGTTTTGAAGTGAAACCATTTCCAGAGAAAAAGGAGGCAGCACATCCAGGCATTCCCTGCATCCCAGCACTCCTCAGGCTCCAGCTTTGGGATTTCTGTGGTTGGGCTCCATCTGGGAGGGTTTTTCCAACCGGAATGCTTCTGAATGGGCACCACTGGGTTTGTTTTTTTCGTACGCTCCCCTCTCAACCAGACTTTCTCATGGATGTGGAGCTGCTGGAGCAAATCCAGAGGAGGCCCCGGAGCTGCTCCGAGGGCCGGGAGAGCTGGGGGTGCTCACCTGGAGAAGGGAAGGCGCCAGGGAGAGCTCAGAGCCCCTTCCAGGGCCTCAAGGGGCTCCAGGAGAGCTGGAGAGGGACTGGGGACAAGGGCTGGAGGGACAGGACACAGGGAATGGCTTCCCGTCCAGCCTGGCCTTGGACACTTCCAGGGATCCAGGGGCAGCCACGGTTTCTCTGGGAATTCCAGCCCAGCCCCTCCCAGGCAGGAATTCCTTCCCAATATCCCTCTTCCATTTTGAAGCCATTCCTTGTTTCCTGTCACTCCATCCTTTGGGAATAGTCTCTCTCCATCTTTGTTTTTGGTTCCTTCAGGCACTGGAAAGCCACGGTTGGGTCACCCTGGAGCTTCTTTTCTCCAGGCCGGACAATCCCAGTTCTCTCAGCCTTTCCCACAGGAGATGTGGAGGGATCTCTGACTTCACCCTGCAGCTCATCCCTGTTCCCTGTGTGAGACACCACCAGTGAGAAGGGGAAATCTCTCCAAACCTCTCTCCTTCCTCCCATCCTTCATTTGTGTGGAGAGCCGGTGTGTTTTTTAAGGGAAAAGGGGCTCTTGGGAGCCCCAAAGCGACGCCGTGGTCGCTCCCGGCGTGGCGCTGCCGTGTCCTGAGTTGGGCTGGGGGTGTAAAACCCTCTCTCCCCTCGCTTGCCACTTCACACATTTATTTTCCCTTCCATTTCTGATGGCAGTGACATTGTGCTCTGCGTTCTGAGCGCTGATGTTGATTGAAGCTCTCCCTGAAAGGATGTGCACTTGAACTGTCAGCAGAGTGAGTGATTGACAGCAGGTGGAAGTACTTTTTGTGTCAAGGCTTTGTCAAGGCATTGTTGTAAAACCTCCTTTACTGAATAACGATAATTCCTGCTCCAGCTTCAATCAAAAGATTCTCCCTTCCAGCACCGTTTTAGAATATTTAATGCTTAAGAGTCCTTCCCTAATAGGCAAATGTAAGGGGAGTGAATAACGAGGTGAGTCCATTTGAGGGGGCTCCTGTGAGCATATTTACAGCTCAGGATAAAGGGAAAAACTCCTTTTTTTATTCCTTTGTACGCCCAGAGAACCTGAAGGGAGAGTTTGGTTAATTCCATGGCTTCCCTAACTGCTTACCCAGCACGTGTTCCATAACAAAGGTGTTTAATAGCTCACAGCTCTTGATTTGTTTCATCAGAAATGTTTCTCTTCTTTTAATGGTTGCTTGCTTTAAACGAAATAATTCCCTAGTGGTTTTAAAGATTTTCAATAGTCTAAATGTATTTTCTAATAATCAAAGAGTTTATTGTTCTGAAAAATCCCTTTGGCCATTGGAGGAGGCTTGAAATGGGGCATCTCCCTGACTTATTTTTGCATTAATACTTTTCACATGATGATGATGATGATGCCAAAAATGCTGTAGATAGAATTCCCATATCTTGCTTTTCATGAGCCATGGAATCATAGAATGGTTAAGGTTGGGAAAAACCTTTAAGATCATCAAATCCAACCTTTTTGAAAGGCTCGAGGTGAACAAGCCACACCTCTGGGCTGGCAGAATTTGCCCAAACCTGTTGTTAAAGCTCGCAACCCTCCGAGGCCAGGGGATGGTGGGGTTTGGACTGAGTTGAAGAGAGGAATTATCTCCTGGAACAATTTATTTGGGATCCACCATCGTTATTTGCTTTACAAAGAGATCCTGACTCCACCAGCATCGTTTTTCTTACAGAATACATTTTCAAATTCGAAAGAGTTTCTAATCCAAGAGGAAGGCAGAAAATTGCTGCGCTCTCTCCTTTCGCTCTGTATCATTTTTAGCACTTCTGCTTGATCACTGCAGCACAAATAATCTCATTTTGGGCTACTCAGAGCACAAAAAGTGTAATTGTCTTCGCTACAGAACTTCAGCAGTGGCAGAAATGCTTCACTGCTCTGGAGGCACGTGAGGGAAACGCCTTGGGAATGAATTAAATGTCACCTCAGGGATGGAAAGTGTCTGAAAGAGGCAGCAGGGGTGGGCTGGGAAGGTCAGCAGTGGCTGAAAGGTGCTGGTTGAATTTTGTGCTGGAGTAGCTGATTTTGGAGTTTGGCTTTAGCGATTCCGGCGGTGGAAGGAGCAAATTTTGAGATAGCAGGGCAGCATCTGCCCGGGTTCGGGAGCTGTATTCACTTTTAGGAATTGTATTTTAGGGGCTGTCGTTTCGCTGCTGTGGGATGCTTTAGGGTTTGTGTTTGGTCCCAAATCAGAGGAGAATGAGGGAATTTTCACGGTTCAAGAAGAAAAGTTCCACATTTGCACCGAGTAAGTAAAAGCCCGGAAAGTAAAGGAAGAGTACAGGATGCAGCAAATGGAAAGAAAGGGGTGGGAGGATGAAGCAGAAGAGGTTATTAAGAGATTTTCTTGTTTTCTGGCCTTTTTCAAGAAGACAAATCATTACATCCTTTGGCCTTCATGATTTTTACCACCCCGGCAAAGACAGGTGAATTAAAGATACGCTGAATTGCCTGAGGGGATTCAGCGTGAGCTCAACTGACTTCAACTCACAGGACCTGGGAAGAAATTAATTTGTGCATTATTAAAGGACCTGCTGCAGGTTTTTAGCAGGGGCTCACCTGAGAGTCCTCTGGGAGGGATGTGGGGTCTCCCCTTTCCGTGGCCCTGGCTCCATTCTTCCATCTGGGTTCTCTGGTGCCTCACCTCAGCTGAAATGTGGAACTTTTCCTATCAGGAATCCCTCAAATGCGATGTTTTTTCCCTTTTAACTTCAGGTTGTGAAAGGCCTGACCTATTTATGGAGTCTGAAGATTTTACACAGAGGTGAGTAGCAGATGTTTTCTGTTTTCCAATGACATTTTAACACCGTTTTTTACAAAGACCAAGCAAACATCTGCTTGCAGTCCAGTGGGGTAGTGCAGAATGAATCTTACTCATTAACCTTGCACACTTTCTTGTAAAATATTTTTATTGCTCTTTTATTGCCCTCCCTCCTCCCCTGAAAAGAAAAGGACTGAAGAGAGAAATGGATTTTACAGGGATTTAGCAGCTTAGGGTTGCAAACGGGTGCCCAGCGGAAAAATCAGCATGGAAATGAGATGTTTGACTGGTATTGAAAATAGAAGATAGGCAGGGAATTTTCTTCGGTGCTTCAGAAATCTCAGGTGACAGCCACAAGTGTTGCTGGAGGCTCAGATCTTCAAAATCGTGGCCCACTGTCCCCTGCCATGGTGAGGGACAGTTAAAGGCTTTAAACCTGCTTGGACATAAGTCATTTTTGGGTTTTGCTGTTCATTCTCTTTCCTGCTGCTAATTTGGGGAGGAGTTTTTTAAAATGTCTTGTTTTTTTCTTGCTTTTTCCTGTGACGTTTTGTTTCAAATGTGTCTATTTGGCAACATTAATCCAGATACACCAAAACTTTTCAAAAACGATGTGGAAAATACTGTTTAAAGAACAGAGAAGCCACTTCCCCCTACACCAAACTTCCCAAAAAATAAGAGAAGAGGGGGGAAAAAAAAAAGGAGAAATTAATCAGATTTTTAATGTTTCTAAAGTGTCTGGCTGTAGCTGCTCTGGTTCCTGGTGTTGCTGTGTCGCTCCCCCATCCCCGGAGCACAGCTTGGGGTGCAGTCACCCAGGTCACTCCCGAGGGAAGGAGGGATATGGAGAGACGTGGGAAATGTTAAATTCCAAATGTTCAATTCCCCGTGGGGGGAATCCTGCTTTTGGAGGGGCTGGGAGGTCGGGGTGAGGCCCTGCTGAGGTGAGGGGCCCTGGAGGGGTCAGCGCTGACTCCCGAGATGGCTGGGCTTGGAAAGGACCTTAAATCCCATCCCATCCCATCTCATCCCATCCCATGGGCAGAGACACCTCCCACCATCCCAGGCTGCTCCCAGCCCTGTCCAGCCCGGCCTGGGACACTTCCAGGGATCCAGGGGCAGCCACAGCTGCTCTGGGAATTCTGGTCCAGCTCCTCCTCAGCCCCTCAGGTCTCCATCCCAAGGGATGGCTCTGACTGGGAGCACGGGCTGGCCCGGGTGGGAGAAACAGGGAGGTGGCCATTAGAACGAGCAGAGATCGAGTAAGGACCTGGTTTTTATGGAATCACAGGATCATTAGAGCTGGAAAAGCCCTCTGAGAGCACCCAGCACTGCCAGGGGACACCGCCCCATGTCCCCAAGTGCCACATCCATACGGCTTTTAAACCCCTCCAGGGATGGAGGCTCCTGTGCCAGGGCTGGACGACCTTTTCCTGGGAGGAAATCTTTCCTGCTATCCAAGCTGACCCTCCCCTGGCACAATTTCAGGCCGTTCCCTCTCACCGTTTGTCCCCCAGGGTGAAGGGCTGCACCTGGATTTGACCCTGGGCTGGATTAAAAGACCAGAAATAACCCGGAGCCCAGGAGCAGCTGAGAGCAGACACAGATTACTGAGGTGGCTTCGTTTCTGGGGTGGTTTGAACAACTCTGCTGCTCCCCTGAGTGCTGCCAGGTGCAGGGCTTTACCAGCTCCATCCCCTCCCGGCAAGGGGAGGAACAGTCTGGTGCTGGAGCTGCCACAGGAATTGTTGGAATAAATGGGAAAGAAAAGGCAGCAGGAACATCCGTGGCTGAGTATGGCTCTGAATAGGCTTCACAGGCGTTGGCACGCTTTTGTTACGCCCAAAAAGAAAAGAAAATGAAATTTTCAATTTTTTTTCCCCACTTTCTCTGGCCTCCTTCTGACTGTGATTTGGAGAGAGCATTGTGGAGCATAAATGCTGTAACATTTCCTTGTCCTGCTGCTGTGCATTTAGAACCTGGTGCAGATTTTTTGCTGTGCCAGTAGAACAAAACCTCCCCTTCTGCCTGGGTTTCCTTGCCTTGACTGAGGAGCAGCTCTGGGATTTTGATGAATGATGTTTGGTCCTCGCTGTGGTCTGAAGAAAAGCTCAGAAAGTGATTTTTCATCACACTTCTGATTTTTCTGGCCTTGCTCTGTTGCTGGGTTGAGCCAGGCCAGAGCAGCACTGCAGAATGCCACGGAGGGGCCAGTGGGCATTCCAGGTTCAGCAGCCTCTCCAAGGATTGCTCTTCAGTATGATTTTACCCATTTTTAGGATACAGAAAATGTGTCTTTCTGTGTCTTCGGAACAGGGACAGAGGGATGGAATGCAGGGCAGGTGATTATTTCTGCAGGTGTTGTCCTTCAGCTGTCTCCTGGGTTTGATGCTCAGAGGTAAAGGAAGGAGTTTTGACTCCTAAATTCCTTGCTGTCTCACCCAGGGCAGAGCAGGAGAGTCAGGAATTTCCAGGGAAGGGGCGAAGCAGTCCCAGGGCAGAGCTTCTGCGCCTGGAGCAGGGAATTAAAGCGAGGGAAACAAACAATGAGCAGGTCTTTTATTGCAGATCAGACATCTCAGCAAATATTACAGCTTAACTTCAAAACAAACCTCGCAACTAATGAGGTGATAGCCGTGCATATTAATAAACCCCGAGCTGGAGTCACAGTCATCACACCCACATCAAACATAAACATAAGATTAACACCTCCACCACTTCTTTGGAAGATGTGAGAATGTCCCAATGATAAGTGTGCTCTTTTCCCCAGAGGATAAGAAGTAGAAATGGAAGGGTAATGAGAAATTAACTTAGATTTAAAACAGAATTAGCAATTAAACAAGTCTAATCATGTACAAAGTCAAAGTTTGTATAAAGACAAACCAAAATCTGTTAAGTTCAAGAATAAGTATAGACCGTGTGCATTTTATCTGGTGTGTTTTGCTTTGTTCACACCTGCTTATTAAAGGAAGTGCAGGAAATCAATGTTACCCACTTGTGTTTAATTGTACTGAGCTGGATTGGTGTGCTTGGCTCTGTGAGTACCGGGGGTGCTTTCATATATTACTTATTTGTCTATTTATTTATTTATTTCTGTCGTGCCTTGGGCACCTCGGCTCCTGGTTGGGTTTTAAATGGGTGCCAGAGTTCTGGAAGTGTTGGCTGGTTTGAAATGGGGGAGGATCGAGGGCGTGGAGATCTCCTGCAGTTTGTGCATCACTCAGGCTGTTAGAAACCCGAGGATATTCCACTGCTCTTTGTTCTGGATCGGCTGGGGAGCGCTGGCTGGGAGGGACAGGCACTGGAGGAGTGTTCCCATCCCCTCACCGGTGATTCTCCGCTGAGGATTTCACCAAAGATGTCCAGAGCAGCACATTTGCCTCCCCTCCTCTCCTGTTTTATCTGTGTGTGAAATAATCAGCTTAGGGCCGCCTGGAATGAGGCACAGACACAAATCCAGGGGTGTTGGTGGAGGTACCAACCTGGGATACTGGAAGGTGTCCCTGCCCGTGGCAGGGGGGGCAGGAGGAGCTTTAAGGTCCCTTTCCACCCAACCCATCCCAGGGTTCTGTGCTCCCATACATTTATTTATGTCTGTATGCACAGCTGGACACGCACATGCCCACTCCTGCACCACTTAAGGCTTATTTAAAAAGAAATAATCCTGGCCTCTGCCAAACCACGCTGCTGCCTTCCTTGAACCCGGCCTGCTGCTGTTTGCTGTTTTTAAAAGACAGGAGAAGTCAAGAGACAGCTTTTAAAGAATCTCAGGGCTTTTTTTTTTTTTCCCCTCCCCTCTCCCTCACACAATCATGAATCTGTTTGCTTTTCAATGCCACAAACGAGTGGAATGTTTGGTGTTGAAAAAGCTGAACCTCTGATGGTTCTATTTACTGGTGAGGAAGGGCTTGGAGAGGTTTGTTTGCGGAGAGGTGAAGCTGCTTAGGCAGCTCCATCACGAGGAGAACTTGTTCATCCCCTGTAATGATGCTTCATAGAAATCATTTGTATTAAGCAAGCCCTGGTAATGGGAGCATAATGACCCCTTTTGGCTCTTGTTTAAATTCTTTCACTTCTCAACACTAATATTAATCACAAGCAGATGGTGCAGAACATTATTTATGCACATTGGTTTCCCAAACCCAAAAAATATTTAACCCATTAACTGGAGTGGGTGATGGAACCAAAAGGCTAATTTGCTGATGGGCTGATTTTTCTCCCTGCTTTCAGTACGAGATGTTTTGTGAAGGGCTGTCACTTCCTTTTCTTTTTGAGGAAACAAACGCGACCATTGGAACACGTGGCAAATACTTGATTAGATTCTCTGGTTTCGTGGTGCTGTTTAATTCTCCTGGAAGGACAGATTTGATCTGCTCTTACAGAGTTGGTTTGACTGCCCCGTGCTCTGTAGGGTCCCCAACCTCCCCTGCCCATCCTTAATGGGCCAATTACCCAGTGCTTTCTTCCTTTTAGGATTTTCTCTTCTTTTCAGCTTTGTTTGTGGGAGGATTTCAGGATCAAGCAACGCTTAATGAATGACAGATGGTTTTTTAATTATATCAACTTGGTGCCACACCCCACGAGGCAGAGGGGAAGGGGGGACGGGGCCTTGGCTCTGCCTGGGTGGGAGCTGGGCAGCCCTGCTGGGACGGGGCACAAGCGAGGGGTGGTGTGAGGTGGTTTCCTCTGTGGATCATGCCGAGGGAGCAGGGGCGAGGGGGCTGCTCTTGGAGGGCACAGGATCCTGGAATGGTTTGTGTTGGAAGGGCTGAGCTCGTTCCATTCCACCCCTGCCGTGGCCAGGGACACCTCCCCCTGTCCCAGGCTGCTCCAGCCTGGCCTTGGACATTCCAGGGATCCAGGGACAGCCTCAGCTTCTCTGGGCACCCTGTGCCAGGGCCTCCCCACCCTCCCAGCCAGGAATTCCTGCCCAAATCCCATCCATCCCTGCCCTCTGGCAGTGGGAAGCCTTTCCCTGTGTCCTGTCCCTCCACCTTGCCCAGTTGGTTGCTGATGGCTTTTGTTGCAGCGAGGAGCAGAGCTGCTTGCACTCCGTTTTCCCTGGAAGTGTGTGTCCGGGGAGCAGCTGGACCTGCTGGAATGGGAGCGTTCCCTGTGTGCAGCAGCACCTGGGGCTGGGCTCGTTCCACCCCCTCCCAAGCCCAGCACAGAGGTGGCTCCACATTTTTAGGAAGAAGGTGGAACGGGGTTGTTCTGCACCTTGTTCTGCTCAGGATTCAGGGAGAGCCTCTGGTGTGCTCGGCACGGCTGCTTGGATTGAGCAAAGTCACTCAGCTCCCGAGGAGGCAAAACTCCATCAAAAGTGCAGCACGTGGATTGAATTGCTAAAGATGGAGATCAGGAAACACAAACTGAGGCTCTGGGTGCTCAGGACTGGGATTTTTTGGGGGGAAATCATAGAATTTACAAAAATTAACAGCGCCAGCAATGTTGATACCTCACTTGAAAAGTACTGATCCAGCCGGGGTCTGTAAGGAGCTGTTGAATGCTCCCATTTTTAATCTGGATTTTTAGTTCAAATATAGGCAAGCATTTAATCAGCTTCTTAATTGAGGTTATACATTTCTACATC
Organism: Callaeas wilsoni; assembly: GCA_013398955.1. Classification (NCBI taxonomy): domain Eukaryota; kingdom Metazoa; phylum Chordata; class Aves; order Passeriformes; family Callaeidae; genus Callaeas; species Callaeas wilsoni. Next base: position 20,578 of record VWPU01006318.1, read on the forward strand.
GCAGAGACAAATTAAGGCAGCTCCTGTGGTACCAGGAAACAGCTGCTAAACCAAGGCAAACCTAATGATAAACAAAATTAGGTTCTTTTCTAGTTGGGTTTCATCCATCTGCCCCCAACCAGTGCTCACTTTTAAAGGAGGCACAGATTCAAGCTATTGCTTTTAATCCATTTTGACAGAAGAAAGCAGTGATTAGGCAAAGCCACTGTGCTCTAATCTTCCCATGTTTAAGCCAGGCCATAACGTGCACATTCTGCTCTCCCACTGGCTCCCCTGGAACGGCAAAGATGCTCAGTGTTTCCTGCGCTAAAGCCAGCCTGGATGCTCAGCAGTTTATTCCCACGTCGATTTTACAGCAGTGCACCAACTTCCTCTGGCATCAGGGGGAGTCAGCTTCAGAGTATTTGCACTGACAGTCTGGCTTTGGGATGGACATTGCTGGTTCATTTGCTAGAACGGGGTTGGGTGATCGTTTTAGGGCTCTGCAGAAGCTCTAAAACGTGGAGGTGGAGCCAGAAGCTTTGAGGAGCAGTGCACAGAGCAAAGCTGCGGGATTAATCCCTGTCCAAATGCAGTGCTTCCACCCATCCCTGTGGAGCTCCATCTTCTTCCTCAGCCTGATTTTCCGGTTTGTTAAAATCCCTGTGAGTCCTAGTTCTGTCCCTCAGTGCACTTGGTGTCTCCTCCAGGCTGGTGTCACCTGCAGGTTTAATAATGTGAGTTATTAGTATTGTATAAAGTCACGTGTGTGCCACCGTATCATATCTGTGTGGAGAGGATGGATTTTGGATTTATTTATATGTGTGTGGGGTGTTCTCTGTGCTGCTGGCTTACAGAGCATTGCGTTTGAAATAGGTTTTTGTAATATTTCCTGTCAAAGCCCACCATGCCCACGCTCCCTGGGTATTTGGGGTTGTCCTGTGCAGGGCCAGGAGCTGGATTTCGATGTGGGTCCCTTCCAGTTGAGGATATCCCATATTTCTATCTGTCTGGTGGGTGTATTATCCAGGATAACATGGATAACCCAGTTTTCTGCCCCCGAACAGATGTGAAGCCATCCAACATGCTGGTGAACACCCGGGGCCAGGTGAAGCTCTGTGACTTCGGGGTCAGCACCCAGGTAATTCCCCCTCTGCACCTGTCCCCATTCCCCTGCTGCTGTCAGAATCACCTGGCAGCCCCACAGCAAAGCCCTCTCTGCTGGGACAGCCCTATTCATTTTTAATCTCTGGGCGACTTTGCCTTCATCTGAATATGATTGTTCATTGTTTAATGACAGTAAAAACTGCTGATATTGTAATTACTACTTACGAATAGCAAACTTCATTGATATGCAGCTTTGATCTGGGAGCGTTTGGGCCAGACAAAAGGGAGGGCAGAGCAAGAGACGTGTCTGGGGAGCCCAACTGGCCCACAATAAAAATTAATATTGGGAGCAACAATAGTGGTGGGCTTTGACAATGTGCAGCACAAATTTTAATTAATTTCCATTTTGGGCCTCCCTGGAGGACTTCTCTGCTAGTGACCCATGAGCTCGCTGTGCTGTTGATTTGAATTTCAGCACCTTTTCCTCTCAGCCAAACACGAGGCCCAGAGAGAAGGTCAGCCTTGTATTATGGGCTGGCAGGGGCTGTTGTCCCTCCAGCGTATTTAGGGCATGAATTGGGGCTTTATTCGCATCTCGAGGCAGCTGACTGAAAAATGAGCGTGCTCAATCCAACTTCCTTCCAATTGACTTTTTATATCAGACTAGTTTGGGGTACTAAAGCGAGAAGCATCCTGTTTAACACAATTGTTTAAGGTTATCTGCCATAAACTGTAATGCAGTGCTTGTTTAAATTGGAATCCTCATTCCCAACCCGGGCGAGATTTAATCATTTTTAACGCCTTGGCAGATAAATTCGTTCCCTTTTTTTACATAATTTTTAGTTGATTTATAGGAGTGATGATTGTAGGTTAAATGAGGAATAATTGCCCATTTTATTTCCACATTATCTTTATATTGTTCTAACAGACTGTTTTGTCTGATAGCTGGTGAATTCCATAGCCAAGACGTATGTCGGAACAAATGCTTATATGGCGGTAAGTGGATTTATGCAGGAATAACATTTAAATGGAATTATTTGTCCTCACTCCTGTTCTGTCTAGCGCAGGATAGACCCTAAATCGATCCTCAAAAATTCCGTCTCTTCCCATTCCCTGTCTTCATTCCGTGGACAACTCCACTTCTTGCTGAGAGGGATGAGTAATTTGAAAAAGTGGGGTTTTTAATGTGTTTTTGGTTGGTTTTGCTGCCTCGTGACAACTGGGAACAAAGAGAGCCGGTTGGATGTTCAAAAAACTCAGTTTTTCACTCATAGCTTGTGGCTCTTTGCAGATCAGTGACAGCCCCAAACCATCCACATTTTGGGAATGCTGGAGTTTAGGGAAGCATTCCTAAACACCCCGTGGGGGTGTTCCCTATGGAAATCTGAAGCTAAAAGCATTGAGATTAATAATATCAGGGCGTTAAAGTGCAAGTTTTTAAGTTCAGAATGCAGGAAGCCATCAGTACTTTCACTTTTCTGTACAAATTTTGGTCAGTCTCCGTTAACATGGGACCACTTTTGTTCTTTTCCGTACACGGAAGCGTGAATTCCCATGGATTTTTAGGTATGTTTTAGCACGTGGCTGAGGATGCATCATGAAATCAGAGCGGGTTTTCCATCAGATCCATTGGATCCCTTTCAATTCTCCATTTCAGACGTGAAAACTCCCCTGCCTCGGTTTAAAGCACTTCGTGAACCCCTCTTATTCTCAGCCATGGAAATTTCTTTGAGCAAACTGCTCCTGATGTTAACGATGAGAAAAGAAGCGCTGGTTTAAAATAAAAATATAAACAGCACAAAGCGGTTAGTGCCCATGTTTTTCAAACCTCAGGAAAGGGGAGAGAGAAATCCATGACCTTTAATCACTTTCAGGTATTTTTATTTTTTCCTGACTTTCTTGTCAGAAGAAAGCGGCGCCGGGTGCCCGTTTATTTGCTAAGTGGTTTTCCACTCAAGGTGTACTCATTGTGTGGCTTCTGAAAGGCTCGTGTCACCATCCTAGAAAGACTCGGGCTGTCCTGTGTCATCAGAATACTCTGCAGAAAAATGGGGTTTTTTAAAAAAAAAAAAAAAAAAATTATATATATATATATAAAGAACCAGAATACAGAGATCCAGACAAAGAAACAGCTTCAAATTAATCAACTTTTCCAACTCATCTGTTACTTCAAACTGGTCTTAAGCAGGGCTGAGAATTAAATTGTATTATGCTTTTAGTGCCCAAACCAAGATTACCGTTCTCTTTCCCAGGTGTACATTAAATAAATTGCTTTTTTTGCCTTCTTGTTTCTGGATGAATGTGATGCCTCCGTCTCTTAATTGTCAAACAGGAGTTTAAGCTCGAATGTGCTCCATCTGATTTTCTGTGTTAAAATCGTTTTGCTTCTTGATTGACTCGTTTGTCGTCATCAGATTTCCAGGCAAGTCCTCAAAAAATAGTGAAGGTCATAAGGTTTGGTTTGCCCACTTGGCAGACTGGCAGTGAATTTGAAATTGTTAAAAAAATCAAAGTTTTCATTGAAAGAACCACAAAAAGGAAGCGCTTTTTGACTGAGAAATTAAAATCTCCAAGCAAAACGCATTTTCTGTAAAATCGTTTCCTCAGCACTTTATATAGGGGAAAAAAAAAAATTTGGAGGGAAAAAAAAAGAAATCAGTTGTAGAAATTTTTAAGAGAAAATACTTTGGGCTGTGTATTTGGAGTGATCCATGTGTTGCACCCTTTATGCATCTGTTACTCCTATTTTCCTCTTCCATACTTTTAAATTCACGTGAGTACTTTTTTTTTAAAAAAAAAAAAACCCTGATTTTACTTGCCCTTCTCTTTTGTGAACCCGTAATTCCTCAGTAGAAGCTTTTGTTTAAAGCTTGAACTTTAAGAATAAACAATTTAATATTGCTCAGCGGGAATTACAAATCTCATTTGGTGGCTCCGGAAGGGTCTAAAAAATCAGGGGGGTGTTAGCACCATGCTTGGCCCAGGTTAGCACATCCCACATTATGTTATAAAATTATTTTTGCCTGCACATCTGCATCTTTGGGAGGATATTTGTCAGTATAGAAAGATGCTTTAAAAAAAAAAAAAGAAATCACACGATGCTGTTGCAAACATTTAGGTTAATGATGCTCGTTGAATTTTAAAAAAATAAGATTNGTTGCAAACATTTCTAAGACACGCCGACCTAGGTTAATGATGCTTGTTGAATTTTAAAAAAATAAGATTTTTGGGTCACTAACAAATGAGATTTGGTCAAAGAGCTCGAAATTGGGGGTGTTTTTTGGGCTGTGGCAGTTTCGGAAGGTTGTTTTTAGAGGGACCGTGGGCAGCGCTGTGGTTTTTATTTAACGCTCACGCTGCGATAAAAGCTCCTGACCTGGGAGTAGCAGCACAGAGTAAACATCCAAAAACACATTGGACTGGCACTAATTTGGGAGTTTGTTTTCTAACACAGGTCTCTGGATTATTAAAGACTGAAAATACTTTGTAGGTGGCTGGACCAGACAGGTGCATTAACAGCACAGTGGGGAGAGGAGTCTCAGGGAGCCTTTTATTGTTGCATTTCAAGCTGTACTTGACCTTGGAAATGCTTAAATTGTAGCTTTCAAGTAAAAACCAGCGGATATATTTTACAGCACTCCATTTCGTGAGGCATTAAACCTGCTATTAATAGTTTGGAGCAGGGGCTTCTTTTTTTTTCCCTACAGGTCAGAAACCTGAAATTAAGAAGTATATAAAACAAAATTGCCGCCGTGTGGTGATTCTTTTTTTTTTTTCCTTTTTTTCTTCTTCTAAGTTGGAAGAGCCTTTCAAGATCATCGAGTCCAACCTCTGTCCCAACACCTCAACTAAACTAAACCATGGTACTGAGTGTCACATCCAATCTCTTTTTAAATACCTCCAGGGATGGTGATTCCACCACCTCCCTGGGTAGACCATTCCAATATTTTATCACTCTTTGTGTAAAGAATTTTCTCCTGATATCCAACCTATATTTCCCTTGGAACAGCTTAAGGCTGTGTCCTCTTGTTCTATCAATTGTTGCCTGGAAAAAGAGACTGAGCCCCACCTCACTACACTTGGCCTCAGCAACTTTACTTTTTAAACTGTAGTTACTCCCCAGCCCCTGAATTCCACACAGGGAATTTTTTCCTTGCTGGGGAGCCTGGGCTGGGGGAGGGAGGTGGAAATGTTGGATTTTAAACTGTAGTTACTCCCCAGCCCCTGAATTCCACACAGGGAATTTTTTCCTTGCTGGGGAGCCTGGGCTGGGGGAGGGAGGTGGAAATGTTGGATTTTAAACTGTAGTTACTCCCCAGCCCCTGAATTCCACACAGGGAATTTTTTCCTTGCTGGGGAGCCTGGGCTGGGGGAGGGAGGTGGAAATGTTGGATTTTAAACTGTAGTTACTCCCCAGCCCCTGAATTCCACACAGGGAATTTTTTCCTTGCTGGGGAGCCTGGGCTGGGGGAGGGAGGTGGAAATGTTGGATTCTCTCAGCTTGACCTTGCGCTTCACTCTCACGCACGAGCCCTGGGCTTTTTCCTTGGATTAAATAGCCCAAACACAAATCCAAGGCCAGCCTTGCGAGGTGCATGGATAGAGATTTTCCTGAAGGGAGGATTTGCTCTCAGCCAGGTTTTCTGGGAAGCTTTGGAACATCTTGGTCCAAGGGGCAGCTCTGGTCCCTGCTCTGGGGTCAGTGACAGACCCCAGGGAATGGCTGGAGCTGTGCCAGGGGGTTTGGGTTGGATTTTGGGAAAAGGTTCTGCCCCCAGAGGGTGCTGGGCGCTGCCCAGGCTCCCCAGGGAATGGCTGGAGCTGTGCCAGGGGGTTTGGGTTGGATTTTGGGAAAAGGTTCTGCCCCCAGAGGGTGCTGGGCGCTGCCCAGGCTCCCCAGGGAATGGCTGGAGCTGTGCCAGGGGGTTTGGGTTGGATTTTGGGAAAAGGTTCTGCCCCCAGAGGGTGCTGGGCGCTGCCCAGGCTCCCCAGGGAACGGCTGGAGCTGTGCCTGAGGGTTTTAGGTTGGATTTTGGGAAAAGGTTCTTCCCCCAGAGGGTGGCTGGGCACTGCCCAGGCTCCCCAGGGAATGGGCACGGCCCCAAGAGCTCCAGGACAGTTTAGACAACGCTCCCAGGCACGGGGGAGGATTTTGGGATATTTTGGGATGTCTGTACAAGGCCAGGAGCTGGACTTTGGTCTCTGGAGATCCCTCCCAGCTCAGCCTATTCCAAGATCCCGTGATTTTTCCCACTCCTTGCCCTGGAGCAGCTTTTGTGCTGAATCCCTGTGTGTCTGCAAGGCTCAGGGGTTGTTTCTCTCCCTCTCTTCACAGCCGGAGCGGATTTCAGGAGAGCAGTACGGGATTCACTCGGATGTTTGGAGCCTGGGGATTTCCTTCATGGAGGTACGCAGAGAGCTCTTCACATGCACGTTGCAAGACTCAGATTAACTCTTAACATCCAAATAATATCAAACTACTTTAATTTAACCTCTTTTTATTCTTTAAATTCCCCGTGTATTCACATGCTTTTACCTGTTGCTAATTCTGGCTGTATTTAGAATGGGTTTGCTCACTCGAGGTCTTAAATAAAACTCAATATTTGAGTAGGAAACAGGGCCCGGTGTCTGGAGGCTTCAGCATCCCCTGAGCACCTCAAGGACTGAAAATGATGCTGGTTTTGGGGTTGCACCTTCCCAGGCCAGGCCAGGGTGGGCGATTATTGGGGTTAGGACAAGTTGGAGCTGCTTCATGGCCTTGCAAAATCCTGGCAGAAGTATTTTTGTGCCGTGGTTGGAGCCTCTGCCCTGTGTGATTGAATAAAGTGGTTGGATCGAAGCGTTCAAGGGGGCTTTTAGAAAAGATTCTAAGCAAGCAGAGTTTGCAGCAGGAGAAAAATCTAAAAGCGTTCAAGGGGGCTTTTAGAAAAGATTCTAAGCAAGCAGAGTTTGCAGCAGGAGAAAAATCTATGAAAATGAAGCCGTTCAGAGGGAATGTGGCTGGAAATTGTGTGGTTTGCGCGTTGGAAATGGATGATTTTTAAGATTCCCCCCCACCCCAGTCCAAACCAGTCTGGGATTCTAATTGCAGCCATCCGGGAGCAGCAGCCACAGTTGGTGCAGTTTTGGGCAGAACAAGATCAATTTTATTCAGGGAAAGGGGTTTCTTTTCGGTTTAAGGCTCGTAAGGTGTTTTAAAAACGTAAATTTTTGTAAAAACAGATGATTGTTGATAGGAAAGTTAACCCAGAGAGTTGAAGCCGAGGAGAAGGGCCTCTGTTAGGATCCTGTCTCGAGCAGGAGAATCAGATCCGGTGTGGTCTGGGCAGGGAGAAGGGACCAGTGGCTCTGGGCTGGTGGTGGCAGAGGGATGTGGTCACACAGCTCCTCCGCACTGCCCTGCGCTGGCCACAGACCCAGAGCAGCAGCTCTCGGGGGAGTTTCCCAGCTTCAGACAGTCCCAGGAAGGAAATTCCCACCATTTTATCCTCTAGGAACCATGGATGACTTGCACCATCTTTCCTGCACGGCCTCACAAAGGCATGATGTGATTAACCAAAAAATATCAGTGCCCTCTTTCTCCTCCTTATTTCCTCCTCCTTATTTCCTCCTCCTTATTTCCTCCTCCTTATTTCCTCCTCCTTATTTCCTCCTCCTTATTTCCTCCTCCTTATTTCCTCCTCCTTATTTCCTCCTCCTTATTTCCTCCTCCTTATTTCCTCCTCCTTATTTCCTCCTCCTTNCAGGAGAATCAGATCCGGTGTGGTCTGGGCAGGGAGAAGGGACCAGTGGCTCTGGGCTGGTGGTGGCAGAGGGATGTGGTCACACAGCTCCTCCGCACTGCCCTGCGCTGGCCACAGACCCAGAGCAGCAGCTCTCGGGGGAGTTTCCCAGCTTCAGACAGTCCCAGGAAGGAAATTCCCACCATTTTATCCTCTAGGAACCATGGATGACTTGCACCATCTTTCCTGCACGGCCTGACAAAGGCATGATCTGATTAACCAAAAAATATCAATGCCCTCCTCCTTCCTCCTCCTTCCTCCTCCTTCCTCCTCCTTCCTCCTCCTTCCGGTGAAGAGCAGCCAGTATTTTTGGTAGAAGTTAAGCAGTCTCAGTGCCAGCCCTCTGCATCTTGGCAGTTTTCATATTTTTTAGCCCAAAAAGGAGCCGTTTTTACATTTTCACGCACTGAATTCCTGGCCAAAGCCCTTTGAACCAAAATGCAGGTGGTGAGTGCTGAATCACTGCTTCCAGAGGTGGTAAATCAGAGTGAGTGGAGCCAGCTCTGCGTGGCAGGGATGACACACTTGGATGTGTCCCAGGGGAGGGAGGGCTCTTCGTTTGTTTTACTGCACGTTTGGACGGTTTGTGATGCTGGAGAGCCCTCACCCAGGATTTGGGGAGAGATACAGACCATACCCATACACTCTGTAAAGAATTCTGGGCAAGAAAGGGCTGAGATTGTATTCCAGGACGACTTTGTGGTGGTCTTGGTGATCCAAAGAGTGATGGAAATACAGGATTTTTTAAGTAAAGCGTTTCCCAGTTCCTTTGCTGAACTAAAAGCTGTGTCCCAGCAGTTCAGGGATCCCCCACACACACCAAGATACCTGGTAGAAATTATTTTAGGGTTGTTAGGGGATCGACACTTGGCCGCTCACCGATTCCGTTTGCAGGGTGGGCTTCCTTAGGAAAACTCCTTCCATTTGCATTTCCCCCTCTGCTTCGCACCTTCCCAACTTTTTTCTCCGTGGCTTCCCAGGGATGTCTCCTGGAGCAGATGTGCAGGAGCCAGTTTGGGTCTGTGCGCTTTGTTAATTGGTTTGTCAGCTGCTCCTCCGAGACCTCTCCCCACCACGAGCGGGGCTTTATTGAAGTGCTCTGAGTGATGTGTTAAATGATGAAAGCAAGGACAGTGCCTCAGAAAAATGCCTCCAAAAAGGTGGAGAAGGTGCTCCAGGAGCCACACAAGGTCACTGTCATTAAAGTAACACCGTATTGGCACGGGGATTGGGAGTGGAGACACTCTGGCTGCAGCTGCAGCTGTTAAAAAGGGAAGCTGCTGTTTGCTGTAGGGTTTTGAAATCATCTCCACTCAGAAAATTCATGCTCCAGCCCCACACCTTGGTGTTAGCACAGTGGCACCACGTTCATTTAAAAGAAATACCTGGTGGGATCGAGTCAGCAAGGGCTCTGCTGGCAGGTGAGGACATGAAATTGTCAGTAAATCTTCTCATTTTCTTTAATGCTCCTCTGAGCCTTTAAAACGTCTGGAATTTCTTTGCTGCAAAGCTGTGTGTGATGGGAAGTGGTTTTGGGAGGTTGAGGAAGCCGCCCCAGGAAAGCTGCTAGGAGAGGGTGGAAAGTCTGGAATGGGAGTCCTGCCTAAGCTTTGAGAAGTGGGGAGCATTCAGGTTCCCTTTGAGGCAAGAGGGGTCTGAGGGTGCTCAGTCTTCCCTTCAGAAATAAAAAATAAATTAAAAAGTAAATTAAAATATAATAAGACATGCAGCTATATCATCATCACTATTAGCATATTACCCTTATTATTATTATCATAATTTTTGTTATTTCATCTTTTTGAGATTGCCTTTCTTTCTTCAGGATTTTCTGAAGGGAATGGGATTTAATCCATAACCCGGAAAAACTGTTCAAAAGTGTTCCACCACAAATAGTTTGTGTGTTTCCATGAGGTTTCTCCGTGTTTTATTTAAGTGCTCTTGGGTTGACAAAGCAAGTTCAATTTAAACCAATGCCATTGCTGTCACTACACTGAACACTGTGTCAGCATTTTCATTTATAAAAGCTGTTTTTCAAGGGTTTATAACTCAGTCATAAAACACATCCAGGCTGCCCGGGCTGGGGCTGAGTGCGTGTGAGCTCTGGAACCCATTCCCTCTCTCCAAGAGCCATGTCCTGCACAGGAGGACAAATTAAATTGCCCAATATTTCTTGTTACTCTCCAGTGTGACTCTGATCCTACCTTTCCCTGGCTGTTATCCACGAATGAACCTTAAAACGTCCAAGGGAGGATAAAATGCATCTGGTTGGGCTTTAACAGCAGCATCAAGGCCAGGCTGGACGGGTTTGGAGCAACCTGGGGTAGTGGAAGGTTCCCTGCCCATGGGAAATGAGCTTTGAGGTCCCTCCCAAGCCACCTCATCCTGGGATTCTGGGACAGCTTTGCCAGGGCTCCTTTTATCTCCAGAGGGAGTTGGTGTTTAAATGCAGGAAGTGAAAGCACTTTGCTAATGCCCAAAAGCCACGTACGTTTTGGAAGGAGAAGCTCATGTGCTTGGCTTTTTGCTCCTCCCTCTCTATCACGTCTTGGTCTCTACTTTTTTACTTTTACCTCTATGTGCCAGGCTTGCTTTGAAAAGTAAATTTTCTCACAGAGATCATCCCTGTTGTCTCCCGCAGGGAAAAGGAGTTTGTGCATCAGTTTTAATATTAATTCCATATTAGTTCTTACAACTCCCAGACTGAGAGTTTGAAGTGTTTGGTGACCAGAGTTCTCCTGAGCTGTGTATTTCCTAGAGCTTTCAAGGGTTTTTAGCAATCTCTTAAGAAGGCACCAGGCATTTTCAGGGCTTGTGTGCATTCCCACACGTAGGAAAAGCAGGAATTATCCACCAAATGTGCCCTCCCTCGTCAGTGCAGGCACACCTGAGCAGGGTCAGAGTGCTGGAGCTGGGCTGGGGGCACAGAGGGAGCTGGAGAAGAGCTCACAGCCCACAAAGAGGAGAAAGCTGCTCCAAGAGGATGCTCTGAGGAAAGCAGCTCTGCTTGAAGATGGTCCTCCGAAAGCACTGCAGTCTGGAGGGTGCTTAATGCATAAAACAGGTGTCAGGACTGTGGTGGAGGAGGAGAGGAGTCTAAAATGTGGGACCAGTTACACCTCATCAGCTGGGAAGCGACGGTGGTTCGAGGTCAGGACTGGGAGCTGAGCTGAGAGAGGTTCTGCGGGATTTCACCGGTCCGTGGGTCAGGACTGGGAGCTGATCTGAGGGAGGTTCTGCGGGATTTCACCGGTCCGTGGGTCAGGACTGGGAGCTGAGCTGAGGGAGGTTCTGCGGGATTTCACCGGTCCGTGGGTGAGGTCTGGTAACTGATCTGAGGGAGGTTCTGCGGGATTTCACCGGTCCGTGG